>OY757923.1:30522579-30525079 GCA_963585895.1 Sepioteuthis lessoniana | reverse complement strand
TATTTGTAAACATTTAAGCGAGTGCAAACAAATAATTCTAAATAGAACTACATGTTTGAAGACTTGGAATCATTTATCTATGTGCAAACCTTTATAATATCTGTGTGTAAATAAATGAACTCCGAATTATTTAAAAATAAGATTATTTACAAACTACTGACTTACAAATCGTATGTAAACCATTTAACTGTATGCAAGCACGAGTTCTGGCTTGTTTAAAAATGTTATCTTCAAACAATGCAATTTATGTATAAAAAGGATTTGGCACTAAATGGCCTACAATTGCTGATATGATATAAAACACCACCAACCCAAATCGTATATACTAAATATATATGTATAAAGAGGCTTTGAACTTAAATAGCCTACAATTGCTGATATGCTATAAGACCCAACCAAACCAAATTATATATAAATATATATATATATGAAGAGGATTTGGCATTAAATAAACTTCAATGTTTGATCTGCTATAAAACCCAACCAAACCAAATCATATTAATTACATATATATATATATATAATGGTTGATATGCCATAAAACCCAACCAAACCAAACCTTCATTGTTATAACAGCCAGGTCCACTCTGACTGGGTAGTAACTGTTGGGGTCTAAACCATGGGTCAATTAGATTTATTCTAAAAGTATTCCTATTCAACTGGAATTGTGCAAAGTGTAGACATGGAGAAACAACACTACAAAAATCTTAGATATGAATGTACAATTAACGTTTTTCTAAAATAAAAGACCTTGGACAGTTTGAGAGAGATTTATTTCATTAACTGGTTTAGTCGTTGGGACCAATATTGGGCAAGAAATTCTTTGCGGAGAACATCTTCTTCCTAGTTAACTATTGGTTTTGAATTCGGACTTTTCTTTCTCCAAAACTGGTTGCCATATGAAGGTTAACGAATCAAGTTTATCTTACTATTTAGTCATAACTGGAAATTGTATTTATACTTTTTTCAAAGGAATTCGCTCTATTTGAACACAGGTAGCTGATTCTACTATCAACGAGAATAAAAGTTACGCCACAAGTACATCCTTATACGGGTGCAGATGCGGTTAAAATCAATCAATCAAATACTTTATCCTTTTTCGCAATTCAACAAAATAACACGTTGGTTTCCGAGCATGTCACGCCGCAAACACCGATTCCCTTCTGGTAACTTAAGTTAAGCTCTGATCAGCCTGTTCAATGCCTAAATAAGTAACTATTTAGGGACAGATGGTGTTGTAAGAAACCTAAAATTGGTGTAGCAGACGAAGGAAAGCTTAATAAATAATACCAAGAACGTATCTTGATGATACGAGCCAGCCTAGTTGGTTGCAGCATTAGAATAAGCTTACAACATCTCAACAGAGAGAAACGAATGTCCTGGATGAAATACTAAATGATCTCAAGGTCAGTTTGAAGTCCCGGGGCCTTGGGGAAGGTAACGTAATCATTCATTCCCATTAATCCCAGGTCCACTCCGACTTTGAATAGTAGTAGCTGTTAGAGTCCCAATTCTGGGTTAAATAGAACCTTTTAATAATTTATAATACCTGAAACCATATAACTGTGGTGAATAGAAGTTCTAATTTTAGATTGCATTTCCTGAAACTATTTAACTGTGTGCAAATAAATGAGCTGGGGTTCGTGTAAAAAGTTTTACCGACAAATTATGCGTTTATTTAGTACATACATATAAACAAAAATTGGCATTATATAACCTATCAGCTTGACATGCCGAAAAACACAACTTACCAATCTACCAAAAAGAGGTATTCTATCTATTACAAAACTTAAAAACATTTAACTGTGTGCAAACAAATCAGTTGTGGCTCGGTTAAAAATGTTATCCATTCACTTGGAAATCTGTTATAAATGGGATGGTTGGTTTGTTGGGATTTTATGGCGTATCAACCCTTGAAGGGTATATAATGCCAAATCCACTTTACACATAAATGATTTGACAGCGCAAAGTTTGTAGATAACATTTTAAAACGAGCCAGAGCTCATTTGTTTGCACACAGTTAAATGGTTATGCATATTATTTACCAGTAAATAGAATTATAAATATATAGGAGCTGAATTGTAGACAAAGAAGGCGTCCTCTCTCTCTCTCTCTCTCTCTCTCTCTCTCTCTCCCACATAGACACACACACACACACACATACACATATATAAGGAAGCCATGTGGGCGATATAATTTTTTTCTCTATGAAAATAAACAAAAATATTTCTAAAAATCATATACAGGGTGTCTCAAAATAGAACTTAACCATTAATATAATTATTTATTACTGAGACAAGCATAATAGCGGTCATTTGCAAGACGTTTGGTAAAAATTCATCCTTCGAGCTAGAAAAATCAAATCAATATTGTTTTAATTGCTGTTGTATCAGCTTCCAGGACATGCAATCTTTTTATGAGTTTCTTGTCTTAGTAATAAATCATTATCATATTAATAGGTTGCCTCTATTTTGAAACAGTTTTGAATGAGTTTGATTCC
>OY757923.1:30510079-30520079 GCA_963585895.1 Sepioteuthis lessoniana | reverse complement strand
TTATAGTCTGTCTGTCATACACGCACACACATCAAACACACATACACATACACATGAACACAAAAACAAATCTACTTTGAAAGCTTTTCCGCTAACATTCTATTTTGTCTCACACAAACATAGACTCACATGTGAATATAATATCATTATAATCATCATTATATTTTCTCTAACACAAACATGGTCACACTAGTGTATATAGTCTGTTAGTCTCACTTTGGTTGTTTCCTTCTAGCTAATTTTACAGTCGAACTTACTACTTACCCATTCTTGAGTGTAGATAAGAGGGATTCTTCGGTGTTACTGAGATAATAACACATAGCTGTTATGTTCAACTTTGGATTAATACTCTTAAGAAAGCTATGAACTCCCTAATTCCCCTTTTATAGGTGAACTATCCACATAGAAGCACAGTAGAGGTACTGTTTATTCTAGAGTAAGGAATAAGGGGCTTTAAACCTTTCCCGCGAATGTAAAATAATTAAGGTGATAAATGATTGTATTGATTATTTTAGAGATAATCAATCGTATGGATTATTTTATTATTTACTTTAGTGAGATGTCGACTGTTCAGGGGTCTTTTACTTTAATTGCACTCGGGTTGCAAGCGTGCTTAATATTATAAAACTGACACCTGTAATCTCACTGGAAGCCCAAATTTATATAAAATACATATGCGCAGTGTCATAGAGTATGATTGAGGGGAAATAAAAATATAATGAAAGTCGTGAAACGTGGGAGGAGGATGAGATTACGTTACTTTGGTTGCTGGAATAGTGAATTTGAATATGGTCTGTTAATGACTTAAGATTAAGGCAAGTGAGTTTTGAAACCCAAAGAGAAAAGTTAGGGTTAAACGTTGGCACTAACCGGTGAGAAACGGGATTATGGGGTGGCTTTAAAGGAGTTGTGTTGATAAACACTTAGAAGGTCTTCCTCTTTCCTTGTGTTTGCGTTGGACTGCTATAAAGTTGTACCAGTCTGAATAAAGAATTGTCAATTATTTTTTGATTTTAATATTCAAGATGATACCAATAATGTTACACGAGTAATAGATCTAAAAAGAATTTCATAGCATGACTGGGTTTCGAAATTTCTTCCTACGATGGCGCAGTCCAGTATGTCAACCATTAGGCTGCAGGTACTTCCCAAAGTTTAGAGCTAAGACATATTCTCACTCACTACCAATTGTTTGCGAGTTTGTTTTTTTTGGGTGGGGGTTGACAGGTTAAAATCCTGTAGGCATCTATATCCCCATATCAGATGTTATTTACAATGTTTTGTTATGTTCCTCGCTAGACTATACATATGGACTACTCAATGAAAATCGAACTCAGAAATCAATGGTCGGTTAGGCTTGCTGACTAGACAAAAGACCACCTTCTGTTTAGAACTAACGCCTTTTAAAAGACAAGACAGAATATAATTTTGTGTTGCAATTTTTCTCTTCCATTTTTTTTTTTTTTTCGTTTTTTTTTAACAGTCTCACTTCAAAACCTGGTTAGTTTATCGCTGGCCTACCGGATCAGCAACCTGCAGACACCGTCTCCGTACGCTGGTAGATAATGCAGAGGGGTAAGCAAGACTGCAGTTTTATGTCAACCACTTGTAGTCAGCATTTCGCAGTGCGAGAAGTGCCCTCTCGAGAAATCAAATTAAAGTAGCTTTCTTTTTGAATCTCAGCGAGGAATTGCATTGACCAAACAGGCGAATTTGCACACGTGTAAATCTCTCTGAAGAGAATTAAAGATACTTAAAGAGTCTTAACCAATATCTATAAACATTGTTTTTTAATCGAGGTTTAAATCTTTATCTGTCTGTCTGTCTGTCAGTCATACATGCACACACATCAAACAAACACACATACAAAGAGACACACAGACAAATCTAATTTCAAAGCTTTTTGTTAAACATTTTGTCTCACAAAACCATAGACACACCTATGTATATATAATAATCATAATAACCATTATTTTTTATCTCATACAAACACGGACACACATGTGCACATATTATAATCATAATCATCATCATCATTCTCAAATCCCGCTAATTGCACAGGTTTCATAACCATATCCGTTAGTTTGTTTCACTTTCGCTATTCCGCTCGATCATCTATCACACTTAGCCGTTCCTCTTGATGGCATTCAGTGACCGCACAGAGTTAAGTAAAAGTCTTTGCTGGTCAACAAAAATTGATGTGACATGTATGGGAGCCAAAAAGTGGGTTTATGAAGAGGCTAATATCACTGCTTGTCTAGTACAGGCTCTATAGCATAGATAAAAATGATTATATATATATATATATTGGGGAAATTTTAGGTTTGAATTCAGAATTTACCTTCTCCTAGACTGGTTGGCCTACCAAGGTTATTTACTCATTAATAGCTGGAGAGAGAATAGTTGAATTCGTGCCTTTCCAAAAGGTATTAGCTTTATATTAAATACAACAGCCTCGTCATTGATTTGAACTCGTATCACTGTGTCCATTTACTTCAATGATAACTAATACATCACGTGCGACACTCACTCTCATCCCCCCTCTCTCTCTCTCTTTTTTTTCTCTCTCTCTCTCTCTCTCTTTCCCTTTATATATATATATATATATATATATATCTTGGCAACCACAATTTGAGAACGCATGAATTTTTGGCTTTGGTTTGTTTTGAGTTTATGGCTTATCAACCATTGTTGGTTTTTAATAGCAAATCTATTTTTTACAAATAAACAGTTCTATTTAGAACAATTCAGTTTAGCGTAGGTACACAGTTTAAGTATCAGAAACAGTTCTAATTCAAACAATTCAGTTTAGCATAAGTACACAGTTTAAATGTCAAGATAGTTATTTCAAATAATTCAGTTTAGCATAACTCAGTTTGGTTCAATTTAACCCGATCAGGTGCTTAAATTCCGAGCCAGAACGGACCTGGGAGCGATGGCAATAAAGGTCCTGTATTACTGGAGGCTCACCACCAGATTGTTTAGTGTCATAATCGGGACACTCGTTGGGGAGTCCTACCTCTCTGCAAGCTGCAGTTGGTGTATCCTGCTGCTCCAGCCTACTAGGGCAAGGATTTATGCATATATATATATATATATATATATATATATATATATATATATATATGAATGTATGAATGTATGTATGTATGTATGTATTATGCATATATATATATATATATATATATATATATATATATATATATATATATATATATATATATATATATTCAACGGATTAAAAGTTATGAATCACATTAATTTTTTCTTTCTACTAAAAAAATAATCAAAGTTAAACATAGGAATTTACTTTTGTCTGTGTTTTCATGCAGAATTGGAATAATTTAAATCAAAATGAATGTGAAATAATCATTATTTCAGTAAAGCAAATTTTTATTTCCTTTCATCAAATAATTCACTCTACGAGCATTTATTTCTTCAGGGCAAATTGTAATCATTCCAATCTAGTAACTTGTAAAAGTCTGTACATGGAAGAAATGCCAAAGCAGTTGGTAAATGTGTGAACAACTCTCGCTAGCTAATAAGTAGTTAACTTGAAACTTTACGATGAACTGCAAAATACACCATGTTTATGATCCCCGAGAAACCTTTCAGAGTGGACCAAAACTTCTGATCGATAGAATATATATATATATATATATATATATGCAGATGGATAGGTCAAGATGTAGATACATACTCTTCATTCTTGGTAAGGCTTATAACCTTTTAAACACTACTCGTATTCTAAAATGTCAACATTTTTTTATTTACTGTTTAAGTAATAGTTTGGTTTGGTTTCTTTGTTTAATGGCATAGCAACCATTATTGGTTATTAAATGCCAATGCTATTCTCCTAGAAGAACAGTTGTGGTACTATTTAACCCATAGCTGGGAGGATAAGGGGGTTCATACCTTTCCTAAGGGTATTTACCCGAAAGTGAAAGTAATAGCACGACTGGAGTACGAACTCGCTTACTAAGATTCCGCAATCCATCTCTTTAACCATTACACCACGAGGACACCCCCTTAAGTGATAGTCGAATATACTGAGATCAAATAAAATAGCTTAGACAAACTAGATAAAATTAAAAATAATGGTTTCATTTTTTAAGCAATGAAGAGGAAAGTATTATGTAATCACTCAATACTGAGAAAAAAAGCTCGATATAAATATATATATATATATATATATATATATTATTAAGTTCCGGGTACAGGAAAGTGTATACAAAATAATTAGCAAAGACACCATTGGCATTGACAGTAGGGGAACTCAAATAAAATAATAAAAACACACGAAGACTTTTTCGTCCGGCGTTTTTCAAACTTTTATACACCGGAAAATTGGATAAAAACGGGGGTGTATAATTTGGTTGGCCAGATTTTAGAGGTGAGAAGAAAAACAAAAAACAAAAAAACCTAACTCACCCCCCAGTATCGAGTTGTTCCCCCAAATATATTTAAAGTATGATTGTTTAACTGCCTGCATAAAGAGGGTCGATTCATAGAGATATAAGTCGCCTCTAGAAATTTTAGATGGAATTTATCTTTAGCTCTATGCAGGACTGAGAAACAATCATCTTCATAACTGGTTCTGCAGCTATCTATAGTAAGCAAATGCTCACCAATAGCCGAATCCATTGCTTGAGAATGCCCGGATATTAGTCGGCCTGACTATATATATATAATAAACTTGGCGACCGTAGTCGAGGGTGACCTGAAGACTCCTTTTTCAGTATCTACTACACTAAGGTGAATGAAGGATGCTACTCCTTAACCTGGATTGCTATTTTTTTACACTTGATCACTACGTCATGATGCTGAGTGTTAAGGAAGGTGGCATCAAGTACCATTTTTGAGTCTTTGGTACGATTCGACCTGGGATTGATCCTTAGTCTCCAGGGCCATTGGCGAAAACCCTACTCTCTAACTTGGCCAATAGTCCTATATATATATATATATATATATATATATATCCACAAGAAGACTGTTTCGTTGTATCAGTGCTCTACAGTGTGGCTAGACACGCAAGACGCCTCAAGCTGGGATCGAAACCTGCCAAACTTTACGCTAGACTATATATCTTACCACTCAGCCATTTAGGCATCCTACGACAGCCCAGGAATTATGAGGCATTTTGCATTAGCTTTCGTTTGTTTGCATTTTTCGCCATCGAATACAGGAGTGCTCAAATCCTTAGAAGAACTTTGAACTATGCGGGTGGCAGCTGTTAATTCTTTTACCAGAGTGTTTAACCCTCGGAAGAGAAGCGAATGCAAACGAGGACTAATACCTACATATATACATATATATGGAAGTAAATAATGAAAAGGAATTCAACTGTATGGAGAAAATTGGAAAACAAAGTAATCAAAAAGTGATGAATTTATAGCGAACGAAAGTCGACGTTAAAACGATTCAGTCTTAATGAACCTTCACCAGGACATTAACATTGTAAAAAAATGTTCAGTGTACAACAATGGATATTTGATAAAATAACTTGATAGGGGAACAGAAAAATATATACAAAGAAATATGATATAACCATACAGCCATTCAATCTGCATTCTTTTTTGATAAACTATCACGTGATTGGCAGTGGTAATGATGTTAGAATATATGGAACTTCTTAGAGATAAAACCGAAGAAGAGGAAGCGTTTTAACGTTAACATCCGGAGTTATAAGTTCATCACTTTTTGGTAATTTTAAAAAATTATCTCTCAATATCTCTCTCTCTCCCTCTCTCTCTCTATATATATATATAAATTGGAGAATTATATATTATAAATTGATTTACCATGACCATAAAATCCAGTAAACACTGAGAGTGTCATACAGAAGCAAACACATCAGGTTAAGTGGTCACACATTTATCATGACTAGTTAATTTGGCAACCCTTGTGTGTGATGTGGATCATGGCTCAGTGGGAGAGTTTTGACTCTGCATTCTATGGTTGCTGGCTTGATCTTCAGTGAGGGAGATCATTGTATACACTGCTGATGAAACCTAATATGGTTGAAACATCTGTCCAGTGATTTCGAATGTCACACGCTGTGCTTGCCAGAATTTATTATACACACACACACACACACACACACACATATATATATATATATATATATATATGAACGAGGGTCGTCCAAAAAGTCTTTTTAACTCTCTCAGATGGAACACAGCTGAAAACTTTTGTAGTGAATTAGTTTTTCAAATTTCATAAATATTAGCCGTAAGTTGTCATGATAAAAATATTCAACCATACTCATATATATAGTTAAGTTAAACTCGTCCGCCCTCAATATAAAGTGAAAAGTTACCTCGTTTGTGGCAGTTAAGCCATCCTGGCACTGGCCAGGTGACAGTGTTGTTCTTACTTACATAGCACAGCACGGCACAGTTCAGTTCGTGTGTCTCTGGCTTCTTAGTCAAGACCGGTAGACATAGGTGCCGGGGAAGCCCAGAATTCGTGCCACACGGCCCGGACTGAAACTCCTTCGGCCTCAGCGGGCCGTACTTCTTGGCTCTTACCTGCTTTGGCAGAGGTTGGTTTATTGCTTGGCGCTTGAATCACCTTATTTAGAGGGAATGCTGATAAGGCCCTAGGAATTCTTGGAGCCGCCGGGAGTGTCTGGTTCATGGCCTCGCTCCCTCTTCCCGGTTCCCTACGGTTGTGTCCTCGTGGTGTAATGGTTAAAACGATGGACTGCGAAATCGTAGTAAGCGAGTTCGTACTCTAGTCGCACTATTACGTTTACTTTCGGGCAACTACCCTTGGGAAAGGTATGAAACCCCTTATCCTCCCAGCTATGGGTTAAATAGTACCACTACTATTATTTCAAGAGGATGGCTTTGGCATTTGATAACTTATAAAAGTTGATATGCCATTAAACAAAGAAACCAAACCAACACCTCCCAACGTTAACAAAGCCTTGTGCCACACTTTTTCATGTTGGGATGCTAAACAAATACCGGTTAAGTCATCCTGGCACAGCTTGGAGTTAGGCAAATAAAGAGCGTACTGCGATTTATTTCGGTTTATTGTTGTTCATTTATATATATATATATATATATATATATATATATATATATAAAGTTTAGAAAAGTCATTGTGCAATTGACAAGAAGCAAGAGGTCTTTAGGTCATTTGTTGAACACACATTCCTTCTTTAACCGTCAGATAATTTTCATTGATTAAAAAGAAGCCGTCTTTTGAATTCTACCCAAGAAACCAGCAGTTTGACCAGGAAGGGAGACCGTTTCCTTTTTATTTGACGTCATTATTGGTCACTAATGTGATTTGCTAATCGCAATCATCAATTTGGTAGCAAGGTCACAAGGCATCCTCTGGGTCATCTCTTCACTCACTCAGTCTTCGTTTTATTGTATCAAGTTTTCACATTTGTCACTTTTATTCCTGTCCAAATCAAGTGTCTCAATTTGACCTTTCAGAAACGATGAAGTTCAACTGATTTGAGAAAATTAACGAGAGTGAGTGATCGCTGAGTCTTAGTCAAACCTCATGTAGTTTGGTCTCAGGGCTTAAATCGTTTATCAAGTGTAAATAGATGAAAAGTGTGTTTTTTTTTTCTCGTTGGATTTCTCCTGTGGTTTCTATAGAAATTTTATCCTAATTTTTTCATTCTTTATTATCTTTCTATTCTTGGGAGTTTTCATTTTATAATACAATCGCTTTGACCGTGGGTTTTCAGGGTCAAATATAATACTCTCTTTGTGTCGGGTTACCGGTACCAAACAATATGTTCGCACGGAACCAATTATAACAATATCGCTGTGGTTTGGCACCAATTATAACACTATAGTTAAGACACGTTTACTAAATGTGATACTATGTTTTGGGGACGATCACTATTTGTAACGCTATTGTTTGGGTACGATATTAAGTGTAACAATATCTTGGCACGGCACCTCTGTAACATATCGTGGTCCTGACTACTCACGCCGATACCAGTGCCAATTGTAATACTGTTGTGCACGACAACATTTGTAGTACCAAATGTTATAATAACGATTGGTCTTATCCTGGCGACGGTGCCAAAAGCGGTACTATAGTTGCCATGGTACTTTTACTTTGAGCTTATCCTCGTAACGGTGCAAAATGTGTTTCCAGATAGTTTGTTTATCAATTCTTTCTGTTCCCACGCTATGTTTCAAAGATCCTCTGGTAGGGGATGACACACTTCCTCCGTAACTTCTTCCAAAGGTCGGGGTGATTCGTTCAAATAAAGTTGCCTGGGTGTTAGCAACTTAAAAACTAGAACTCCCCGCCAACTATTAACAATCATTTATTGGAAAATATTCGTGTAACAGTAATGTGTTTAATAATTTTATAGAAAATTATCACTTTATCAGCGAGACACACTGTGTCGAATCTCAGACTGCATACAGTAGCACGATAGAGAGAGATACAGAGAGAGCAAGCGAGAGAGAGAGAGAGAGAGAGAGAGAGAGAGAGAGAGAGAGAGAGAGAGAGAGAATCTGTAAGGGTCTATGAACAGAGACACAAAGAGACTATACTCATTCGACCGACGTCTCTGAACGCCAACTTCTAACCGGCATCTGACAAACAACGGACAACTTTTTCAAAATTCGCAAATTTTCATATATCTAAATTCAGGATATCGGTTGTGTGATGTCATCTCACTGAGTTACTGCGTCATCTTACATGTGTCCCTAAATTTTTCTGCGTATTTCATATACGCAATCAAACTTGTGACAAGACATGAATATATTTTGTTTACATTTGGTCTTCCGGTATAAAACTGACAGTTCTTTGGTCGGGGTGCATTCGCTTGAACTTTCCGATTTAACTTACATTTTCGCTCAAAGATTTCAGCTAACTTATGAGTTGACTGAAAAACTCGTGACCCTACCAAGGCAGATAATGAATTACTTAATACAATCAACCATAACGGCAACTGGGTTATAATTTTTACACATTCTTTTTTTCCTTTTCTTTCTTCCTTCATTCTAATCTAATCCTAAAGATTTCTGCGCATATTGCATTCTTTCTTTCTTTCAATTGCATTCTGTACTTTGTAAAATTTAAGAAAATACATTAGTCTCCGAGAGAACATTTGAAGAACACTTTCAAGAGGTTTTTCGCCTTCTGAATCACTGGGAGGAGCTTGAAGTAGATTAGATAAAGTGTGAAAAAAAAAAAGAATAATTAATATCTGTGTGCAAACACGACTAATAATAGGGCATCTGGTAACCTTGCGAGACAATGAACTCAGCTCAATTTCAGGCAATGAAAATCGGCTGTTGCCCGAGCAACAGATCTATCCTCTCCCCGACACATACATTTTCTAAAAGAAAAAACTGAATGTTACCGAAGTAGTTGCTAGAACAAGGTTAATGACAACATGTAACTTCCAGAACTGTTTGTCAGTCATTGTTGGGATGAGATACATACGTTTCCCTAGGGTCAGTCATTGTTGGGACGAGATACATACGTTTCCCTAGGGTCAGTCATTGTTGGGACGAGATATATACGTTTCCCTAGGGTCAGTCATTGTTGGGACGAGATACATACGTTTCCCTAGGGTCAGTCATTGTTGGGACGAGATACATACGTTTCCCTAGGGTCAGTCATTGTTGGGACGAGATACATACGTTTCCCTAGGGTGTTAGCGCGAATAGAAATGCAAGCTGCTTCGTTCAGAATTTGAACCTGATTCGCTCGGTCCATTTTCATCGAGATGACAATAACGTCACATTTTTGGTTGATTTAATGACATATCTACCTTCATGGGCTATTTAACGCTGAAGCCATCTTTTAGAAGAATAATCTTGGTATTATTAATCCATTTTCGGATGTGGTGGTGTAATATAATGGCCGAGAGATTTCGTTTCATATATCTTGCCTTTGGGTTTAGTTAAGCTGAGAACCTTTCGGCTCAGTGCATAGGTTAGTTAAGTGAAAACATGAGCGCAGGTGTTCACGCATGCGCGCGGAGCGGACGTGTCATTCAGAGATG
>OY757923.1:30390425-30509879 GCA_963585895.1 Sepioteuthis lessoniana | reverse complement strand
TGTAAAAATAACACTTTCTTTGTACATATGAAACCTATACATAAAAACATAATATCTCACTCTTATAGTCAGGCAAGTATCGGGTTAGTATTTTAAATTGTTGTCTGGAAATGCAAGAAAACACATTTTAAAACAACCTAATCACTGAATAGTCTAAGGATCCATTATTCATACGGACACGTTTATATATATATATATATATATATATATATATATATATATATATATATATAATTGGGTAATTCGATAAATTGGGGGAATTTTAACTTAAAAGTTGGCAGTAAGAAGCATTGTTTATTATTGCACGTTTTTCCAAGAAATCAACCGAGATAAGTTCTTCTATTTCCAAGAAGAAATGCTGCGAGACAAATTTTACTGATCGATGCACACGGAACTTTTTCTTTACCGGAGAGTCCGTGTATTTTAAATCTAAGGACTCTCTTTTCCTCTAATACTCCAAATGGATAATTCAGTTTTATTCTATTTGTCAACATTTTTATCACTAAAATATGGTTCTCTGTACACATCACACATTCTTCTGTATATTTTATGATTTACACAACCCAATTTTCAGCAGTTTGTTGAGAGTTTCAAGCCTGGAGCAATCTGTTGGATTTACTGCCATTCTGAATAGCCTCAAAACAAGGTTTTGCGAGATCGAATATTTATAGGGTAAAAATGAATTCCAAACAATGTAGAAATTACTTTTCGAGAAAAAAAAATTCTTAAAAAGAATATTTGACGGTTTATATTTTTATTTTTACTTTCTTTATTCACTGCCTTTCGTATATTTCCCAGTCAGCTGGGGCTGTAGAATACACCGACTGCATCTCAGAAGATGGGTAAGACTACTTCCCCTAACGAGTGTCTTGATAGGTGGCATTAGACAGTCTAATCGTGAGGTTCGAGTAATGCTGGAGCTTTGGGGAATGCAGAGCACTTCTTCATTGCCATAGCTCCCAGGTCCACTTTGATATTCTTAACTGGAGCAAAGGAACGATAATGCTTCCTGTTTGAAAGTTAAGGGAAATTTATTTATTCACATTCTCTTAATTACGCAGTTGGCTGGGGCTGTAGAATACACCGACTGAATCTCTAAGGAGGGGTAAGATCCCCCCACAACAAGTGTCTCGGGTATGACACTAAACAATCTGATGGTGAGGTTCCAGTAATGCAGGAGCTTTGGGGAATGCAGGTTACCCCTTCACTGCCATCGCTATCAGATCCACTCTGGTCCGGAGTGGTAGCCTCAGAGAGGGTAGAATCAATGGATCAAATAGAACTAAAGTGCGTACTTATAATAAACTGAACTGCTTGAAATAGAACTGTTTTGACATTTAAACTGTGTTTTTATGCTAAGCTGAATTGCTTTAAATAGAACTTCTTTTGACATTGTAACTGTACTTGCGCTAAACTAAACCGTTCGAAATTGAACTGTTTTGACATTTAACTGTGTGCGTTCAAAAGACATACTAATACGAAACTGAATTTTTTTTTATTAGAACTGTTTGTCTAAACTAAATAGCTTGAAATAGAAATGTTTTTGACATTTAAATAATCTACTTATGCTAAACTGAATTGTTTGAAATAGAACTGCATTTGTATGAAAATGGATTTGGCATTAAATAACCTACAAAGATTGATTTGACATAACAAACGAACAAACAAACAAACAAAACACAAAGAAACATTTCGTATATTATATCTAATTCTAAGGGCCGGAGAAATTTTCATTATTTCTAAACAATAGTCAAATCCATGAACTTTCATTTAAAAATAGCTTTACCACAGTATAATCTAAGAACAGGCGTTATATATATATAAGCGTGTGTGTTTGCGTATATATATATATATATATATATATATATATATATATATATATATATATATATATATATATAAAACTGGCATATATGTACCTATATTTGAGATGTTGTTGACGTTATTTCACATGAAAAGATTTTTTTCTTTTCTTTTATTCTTTTTTTTCTCGTTTTTCTTCCTATTTGGATAGAAAATAGTTTAACTCTAGACACGATTTGCAATACTAATGTCGGAAAAAACATCCGGTGTTTGAAAGATTCATCCCAGCATTTTCCTCAATTTGGTACATTATTCCTATTTTAAAACTTTTTGATTTGTATGGAATTCAATTTCGGATGGATGGACCGTTCCTTTGGTAATTAGATTGAATAAAAAGAAAGAAAAAACATTTTCTGAACTGGACATTGAATTCAAACATGAAATGCTTACAGGATCTGTTGGTGACACAATGATTACCGTTGTAAGAATATCGGTCCAAGTTCAAATTCTTGATAGGGGTGTACAGATTTTACTCTTCACTAATGCCTTGGCATCTTTTTTTTCTCTTCCTCTCCCCCGAAAAAATCTATTATAAAATAAGTAGTGAATAATCGAGGCCTGTGTAGTGTAACGATCATCTTTGTAGGCAACATCTAAACCAAACTTTTTTTTTACTTATTTAAGTGTAGATGAGAAAGCCCAGTTGGCTAGGGCTGTAGAATACACAGACTGAAATACCGCAGAGGGGTAAGACTCCACCAACGAGTGTCCTGATATATGACGCTAAACAATCTGATGGTGAAGTTCCAGTAATGCTGGAGCTTTGGGGAATGCGGAGGAACCCTTCATTGCCATCTCTCCCAGGTCTTCTCTGGCCCGGAGTGGTAGCATCTAAGAGGGTCCTATCTATGGTTCAAGTAGAACTAAACTGCGTACTTATGCTAAATTTAATTACTTGAAATAGAACTGTTTTGACATTTAAGTGTATATGAACAAAAACTATATTTATACTAAACTATTTACTTTGAACAAGAACTCTTTGTCTAAACTCAATCAATTGAAATAGAAATGTTTTTGACAGTTAAACTGTGTATAGTGCGAAACTGAATTGTGTGAAATAGAATTGTTTATTTGTATAAATGGATTTGACATTAAATAACCCACAAAGGTTGATATGCCATAAAACAAAAACAAACAAAGAAACCAGCTGAGCAGTAGAATACTCCGACCTCATTTTTACAGTGAGGTTAGACCCCTTCCACCAATGAATGTCCAAGATTTGATCAACACCTTCTGATGATGAGGCTCCAGTGTTGAAATTTAAGGAAATTCGAAGTACACCGTCATTGCACTTTTACATGGAGTGGTGGCACCTAATTGGGTCCTATCTATGCGTCAGATAGAATAGTTTAATATTTTAACTGAGTGCAAACGCACAACCTATGATAAATTGAATTTTTAGAAGTAGAACTCTTTGATCATTTTACTGTAAGTTACGTATAAAGTTTTCGCTAACAAATCATATACCCTAAATCTATACACATACAGAGGATGTCGCATTAAACAACATGTAAGGGTTGACATGCCATAAAACCAAACCAAACCAAACCAAACCAAACTCTAGTTAAGAGGAGTTTGATAAGAGAGAGTTTCATTTCTCCCCAAGAGAATTGATAAGAAGAGAATAGGAATAACAGTGGTTGAAATTTGAAATCGGCTGAGCCGTTACAGGTTCCGCCTGGAAAAGCAGATCGACCAGTACAAAATAAAGGAATGGTACATTTACCTTTTCCTGCTAGAGTGTGTACTTATATCCGCACATTAATTGAAAAGAACAATGTGCTTTTTGAGGATTGTGTCTTTCCGTGAAAAAAGGATAGATTTCAACATGTAAAACCTGATGGAATCGAAAGTTTTATTCGCGATTCGCTTGTTCACTTAGATTTTCTTGTCAATGGTCTAGGCATGACTTTCCCAAGACACTATCAAACCCCATTTTTAGCTCCAAATGACGGACAAACTAAGAAGCATTGTTGATGTCTTCTTTTGACACTTCCTGTTAAGATTCCAACTTATCGGAATCTATAGGAATCGTTACAGAAATCGATAAATCAAAGGAGAAAAGCTAAAGATCAATATAGAGACCACTCCATGTTCTCTCAGCACTTTTTTATTTGTCAATCTCTATTAATGGAGTATATATATATATATATATATATATATATATATATATATATATATATATAATACTTTCCATAGCAAATCTGTATCTATGAGGTCAAAGTCCAATAATGAACTGCAAAAAAGGCTTATGGGATGGAATTAGTTCTACGTTCTTTGAAATAGAAACCAAACAGAAATAGATACACATTATAAACGTAGATGCTAGATTCTTCGGTTTGTTTGTTTTTTGTTTAATGGCATATCAAACTTTGTAAGTTATTTAATGCCAAAGCCATTCTCCTATAAGAACGGTAGTGGTACTATTTAACCTATAGCTGGGAGGATAAGAAGGTTCATACCTTTCCCAAGGGTATTTGCTCGAAAGTGAACGTAATAGCGCGACTGGAGTACGAACTCGCTTACTACGATTCCGCAGTTTATCGCTTTAACCATTACACCACGAGGAAACCCACCTCACTAGATTCTTCAATCACAGACAAGGCTGAAACTCATCAATGACGTGAGCTGGAATATTTTACAGTTGATGACATCATATCGATTGGTTGATCACTTTTTAACGTTAGATGAAAAGGAAAGGTTTCCTTGAAATACAAGAACACACATGCATTCAATTTTAAATGCTTCCACTTCGATCGCTTTAGATATAAGTACATTATTTTTTTCTTATGTTTTTCTTTAATTATTATATTTGCGTGTGTGTAAGCAATGGATGGGAAAATATATGCCAAAAATGAAAAAAAAACAACAATCGGTTATGAACCCAACGTAAAATAATATACTCGTATGTTATCAAGAGGAGCACTACAAAACTAAAATAATTTCACTTTTCCTACTTTATTTGTATGTATTAACTTCATGATTTGTTTTTTCTTTACAAAAAGAAAAAAAAAACAAAAGAAAAAACAGAAAAAAACAAAAAAATTGTGTGCATATTTTATTGAACAATATAGACATATTTTACCTCCATATTTTTGTATGTCTCCTATTGCCGAATGGATTTTATCGTCTGGTGGAAATTGGTTGATGAAATTCTCATAACTAACTTTTACCCTAGTACTCTCTGCCCGATCTTAGACAATCATCAGGGGTGTGTTTATTGCAAAAGCAATGTTACTTTTGCATGTACATTACTACTTTGTAAGTGTTTATTATTTATACTGGTGTGTTTTAGTAGCGTTTTATCCGTTTCTGTAAGTAGCAACAGTTGCTTAAGACAATTATGTACGTTAGTACTGGTTTCGAAATTGATTCTATTGAGTTTGTGTTGTTTCATTCTGATATGGAGCACCTCGAGAATTTGTAATTTTTGTTCGTTATTTTGTTGTTCAGATATTGTTGTGTTTTTTGTAAGAATTTTCAGATCCTCTATATTTTGACAGGAATGTTCTTTTAGATGTGCTATTGAACTGAAAAGGACATATACAAAACTATGCAAACAAAACATGTCTATATTGTTCAAGGAAATATGCATTAATGAAGAAATACTGCCCAAATACACAGACACACACACACACACTCGCAAACACACACACACACACACACACACACACATATATATATATGTGTGTGTGTGTGTCTGTGTCTGTGTGTGGAAAGATAGATTTGTAGTGAATCTGACTGTATGATAGAAATGTGAGGAAATTTCGATAAAACAAACACTAAACTCAAATTTAGATGTGTGTTCTTTCTATCGGCTTAATTTAATCTCGAACTTCTTCAGACAGAAAAGTGGAGGGGGTATCGTAGGGAGGAATGCCGAGACCCCTTTCACCCAAATCCTTCCCATCTTTTTTCTTATCAACTCCCTAAAATCTATCTTCACTTTCAAAACTAAAAATCTTCAATGAAACCTGATTCATTTGATTTGAAAAATCCCTCCCAACTATACCTCCTTCACTATATCATCATTTCTCCTCGCAAGCTTTTAAATAGAAAAACTCAGAAAACAGTCTCTGACTGAAGAAGTTAGGGATGAAATAAAGCCGAACGAAATATGATACATCTAAATTTGAGGTAAGAGTTTGATTTATCCAACTTTCCACATATTTCTAATATATATATATATATATATATATTTTAAGGCAAGTTTTATTAGATAAGATGGAACACTGTTTAATTTTTTCAATTGTTATTCTTCAAGTCTTTTTGTTATTTTTCTTGTGTCGGGATCAGTGTGGTAAAGAAATTGTCCCATATCTTCTGCCCAAGTGCTTTCGACCTAACTTTTGGTCATCATCTGGGGTCGTGTAGTTTGAGTTGACAGTTTTGTTTGAATTTTATCATTTGGATTATTTGAAGCGTTTTATTTTAAAAGGGTCAGCTTGATCCCGACACAAGGAAAATAACAAGAAGACTTGAAAATTACAAATAGAATAATAAACAGTGTTCCGTCGTAATTTAATAAAACTTGCCTTAATAAGAACTTGCTGCTTAAATATAAATTCTTCAAAATATATATGTATACACCTCAGTCAACTACAGGAAAACCTGATATACTGACTATTTCCTCTGCAGAAGGGTACGACCCTCTAAGAAAAGAGTTGTCTTTGGTACGACATTAAACTATATCAGGTGGTGAGTCTCCAGTTCTGGGAATCTCGGGAGTACCCCTTCATTACTCGCATACTTTCAGATTATCTAACCCAAAATTGTAGTATGTTTTAGGGTCCCAAATAGGGGCCAAATTGATGTTTAAGAATTATTCATATTCGACAGGACCATGTACAAAAATAATTCTTAAGAATCAATACCTCAAATATATAAATATAAACTTAAAATAAAGGTGATTTCCTATCTTCTGTGGTTTAAATAACCCTAAATGAGTTGACATGCCGATCAATAAATCAATCAATCATTCAATCCAGGATTTAACAATTTCCAAGATTCTAGAATTCGGGGACTTATGAGACTTATCCTACTACTCAAGCTCATAACAATTTGGTTGGGAATTATTATTCAATTTTACTCAATTCAATTCTCACTGGGTGTCTCAGATTTCTGATCTTGTACCAAATGAAGCTAAATTTGGTAAACGACTACCTGAGTCCAACATTTGTATTAAGCTATGTTTAGTAAATCCATATATTCATTGGTTTTCGGGCGGTTTCGCTGATCAAATGACTTCAACCAGAAGAAAAAAATCTAGCCTGCACGCTACCGTTATCGGAAAATTATTAAAGTCTACATATACAATCAACTGTTAGTGATACATTAAATCGAATAACTAAGTATATTGGCATTTGCCACAGGGTCATTTTGACTGATTGAGTGTCTTGCATTTTGGAGCCTTGACGCCTGATCATTCATTTGAACCTTCCACCCCGAGACCAAGCTAACTCAACGAATGATTTCTTCGGATTAAGGTTTCGGCTGTTTCAATTACACAGCGAATTGATATTCTAGCATTTACAATAGATTAATCAGAACCAGGAGAGAAGAGAATAATTGAAGCGAATTGAGAAATGTGTAGCAAATAATCAATAATTCATCTCTACCTGGTCAGAAGTAACCTGCTTGGTTCATTAGGTTTTGGGGTTTGGGGCTCAGTGGGGACGCTTTTCTATCCGTATCGTCTATTCTTCCAGACCTCGCAGAACAAGGCAACTAAAAAGGGGTGGCAGACGAACTGATGATGGTACATAATTTGTCGGCTGCCATTAGGTGGCAAAATTTTTGGCTTCACTTTCTCTTAATACGAAGTTTAATGTTTACCAACTCACTTCACCATGCGCAGGATCCGACTTAAGGTCAAGTTCTAAACAGAGTAGCAGGTTTGAATTCACATGTTAACAAATCCACTTTAAAAAACTCAGTCAGCTCTAATGTTATTGGATAGAGACGAGAAGATTCGTTTTACATATAATTCAACCTAAATATTGAAGAGGTTGTCCTTATGGACAAAGAAATTCACCTTACTTATTGATGTCCCCCATAGACAAAAAAAGTTACCTTATTTATTGAATGACCCTCAAATACAAATACTTCCAGCTAAATATTGAAGAGATTGGCAAAGAATTCACCTTATTAACCTTATAGAGAAAAAATTACCTTACTTATTGAATGATCCTCATGATAAATAAATTCTCCTTACTTAATTAAGACCCACATAGAAAAATAAATTTACCTTATTTATGGAATGACTCTCAAAGACAAATAATTCACTCTAAATATTGAAGGGATTATCACATAAATTCCACTTATTCTTTGAATTAGCCTCATAGACAAATAAATTCATCTTACTAGTTAAATGACTCAGCGACAAATAAATTCACCTTATATATTGACAAATAATTCACCCTAAATATTGAAGAGATTGGCAAATAAATTCCGCTATATTTAGTTAGCCTTATTGAAAAGATTGAAAAATAAATTCACCTAACTTATTGAAAGACCCTCATAGACAAATACTTCTGCCTAAATATTGATGAGATCGTTATCAATTGAATTAGCCTAATAGACAAAAAAATTCACCGTACCTATTGAATGACATCATTGACAAATAAATTCATCTTACTTATTAAAAGACCCTAATAGACAAGTAAATTAACCTTATTTATTGAATGACCCTCAAAGACAAATAATTCAACCTCAATATTGAAGAGATTGGCAAATAAATTCACCTTACTTACTGGATGACCCTCAATTGATTGGCAAAAAATTCCACCTCATTATTTGGGCCTTATAGACAAATAAATTCATCTTACTTATTCAAAGACCCTAATAGACAAGTAAATTAACCTTATTTATTGAATGACCCTCAAAGACAAATAATTCAACCTCAATATTGAAGAGATTGGCAAATAAATTCACCTTACTTACTGGATGACCCTCAATTGATTGGCAAAAAATTCCACCTCATTATTTGGGCCTTATAGACAAATAAATTCATCTTACTTATTCAAAGACCCTAATAGACAAGTAAATTAACCTTATTTATTTAATGACCCTCAAAGACAAATAATTCAACCTCAATATTGAAGAGATTGGCAAATAAATCCACCTTACTTACTGGATGACCCTCAATTGATTGGCAAAAAATTCCACCTCATTATTTGGGCCTTATAGACAAATAAATTCATCTTACTTATTCAAAGACCCTAATAGACAAGTAAATTAACCTTATTTATTGAATGACCCTCAAAGACAAATAATTCAACCTCAATATTGAAGAGATTGGCAAATAAATTCACCTTACTTACTGAATGACCCTCAATTGATTGGCAAAAAATTCCACCTCATTATTTGGGCCTAATAGACAAATAAATTCATCTTACTTATTCAAAGACCCTAATAGACAAGTAAATTAACCTTATTTATTGAATAATAATAATTAATAATTGAATTCGCATTAGAGACAAATAAATTTACCTTATCTTTTGAATGACCATCGTAGCCAAAAAAATTCCCCTTACTTACTGAATGACTCTCAAAGACAAATAATTTTCTCTAAATATTGAGGAGATTGGAAGAGATTTAATTAGCCTTATAGACGAATAAATCTACCCTACTTGTTGAACAGATTGGCAAATAAATTCACACTACTTATTGAATGACCCTCAGAGACATATCATTCTGCCTAAATATTAAAGAGATTAGCAAATAAATTCACCTTGTTAATGGAATTAGCATAAAGAAAAATAAATTCACCCTACTTACTGAATGACCCTAATTGACAATAAATTCACCTTATTTATTGAAAGACCCTCATAGACAAATGAATTCAGCTTATTTATTGAATGACCTTCAAAGACAAATAATTAACCCTCAATAGCATTATAGACAAATTGACTTTACTTTTTGAATGGTCCTCATAGACAAATATTGAAGAGACTAAGAAAATAAATTCCTCTTAACTGAATTAGTCTTATACACAAAGAAATTCAAATACTTATTGAATGACACTCACAGATAAAAAAAATTCACCTTATTTATAGATTCAGCCTAAAGGACAAATGATTTATTCTAAATATTGAAGAGATGAGCAAATAAATTATCATTTATTGAATTAGCATTATAGACAAATGAATTCACAATACATATTGAAGAGATTGAAAAATAAATTCACCTTACTTACTGAATAACCCACACAGACAAATAATTCACCTAAATATTAAAGAGATTAGCAAATAAATTCCCCTTTATTGAATTAGCCTTATAGACCAAAAATCACCTTACTTATTGAATTACCTTCAAAGATTAAAAAAAGTAACCTTACTTATTGAATGACCCTCAGACAAATAAATTCCCTTTATTAATTGAATTAGCTTTATAGACAAATAAATTCACCTTACCTTTTGAATGACCCTCATTGACAAATAATTTCACCTTATTTATTGAATGACCCTGAAAAATGATTCATCATCATCATGTCGTGCTAGTAGCACGGATATCCCTGACCTTCTCTCGCTACTCCTCCCTATCGTTCATCGCCCTAGGCTGGTCTTCAGGACAACATCCTGTATCCTCACATAGCTGCTGAATGTATGTTCGTGCTGGTCGTCCTGCCTTCGCACGACCATGTGTGGGGGTCCATCAGAGTACATCTCTTACGAGTTCGTCCCTGCTTCTCCAGCAGTGTCCTGCATGTCTGGTTCGTCTAACTTGAATAGTTTTCGTGATAGGAGGCAGGTGGACGTACAGTTGGTGTCTTGTGGGGTGTTGCCGCCAGGACTTGTTCAAGATTGCTCGCAGCATTCTTGTGTAATTGCCGTCTAGCTTCTTCTCCAGCCGTTTTGTTAGAGTCCATGTAGTGCACCTATATAGCAGTATCGATGGGACCGCTGCCTGGAAGAAACTGCGTTTCATTTTATCGGTCAGGTCTGATTTCCATATGATCTAGAGCCTATCAGTAGCTGTCCATGCTTTTGTTAGTCGCGTGTCGATGTCTTTTTCGGTTGATGCGACGCTGCTTCCTAGGTAAATGAATTTGTCTACTAGTTTAAGAGGGGTTCCGTTTAGAGTGGAGATGTCCGCCGTTTGATCATAGCACATATATTCCGTTTTGTGTGCATTAACATAGAGGCCTATGCCTACGGCTGCTCGTTCCAAACTATGCAGTAGTGTTTCGACTTGGTCGGGTGTATTTGTCAGTATCGCCATGTCATCGGCGTAGTCGGAGTCGGTAATTGTTTTTGCGGAGTACCTTCTGCTTCTTTTCTTCGTCAGCTCGAAGCCATTCTCTCTGATTTTGTCAATCGATGTTCTAAGTACGTAGTCTAGACAAATGATAAAGAGGTACAGAGCCAGCGTGTCCCCTTGTAGTACTCCTGCTACCATGTCGAAGTATTCTGTGTCTCCATCTGCTCATCGTACTTTGGTGTTTCTATAGAGAATCGTTATTGCTGCTACGGTTTCTTTAGGTATGCCGTACGCTAGTAGGATTTGTTCCATCTTTCCTCTGTGAATGGAATCGAAGGCTTTGGTAAAGTCGACAAATATTAATGTCACTTGTAGGTTTTTTGCCCGTACACCTTCAAGGATTCTACGGATGGTTAATATTTGTGAGGTCGTGGATCTATTTCTTCGGAAGCTATTTTGGTTTTTCCTAAGTATGTTGTCGATTTTGGGTTCTATGCAGTTTCGTAGCAGGGCATTGTAGATTTTGGCTGCTATGGATGTAAGTGTTATACCTCGGTAGTTTTTGGCTAATCTGAGGCCACCCTTTTTAGGGAAGGGGGGTATGCCTCCCTTCATCCATCTATCTATCGGATTTTGATTGTATACTGCGTTGAAGTGTCGGAGCAGTATGTCGTCGAATTGTCTGGTCTTCCACACTTCTAGGGGAATCTCGTCCAGCCCTGCAGCTTTCTTATTTTTAATTTTTCTGAGAACCGAGTCGAGTTCTTCTTGTGTGAACGGTCCTAGTTTAATGTCTAATTGTTTACTAATTATTCTGGTGATTGGTTCATGTGCTATTTTCGGTGGGTTTCCTAGTAGGTTTTCGAAGTGCTGTTTCCACAGTTTTATTCTTTCTTGTTGGTATGCTGCTTTTAGTTTTGCTTTGGCTGTGTTCTTTCTTCTACTCACTTCGTTTATTGTTTGCCAGGCTATCCTAGATTGTCTATCTTCCACCGAGTCTCTAATCTTATCTATCTGATTTTGAATGTATTCTGTCTGTTCCTTTATATATATGCCTGCTAATTGATATTGTGCCGTTTTTAGTTTTAAGGCATTTGTGTTTGTTGGTTTTTTTTCGATAGTTTTTGGAGGCTGTTTTCACTAGTGCACGTTTTTTCTCTCACCGCTAAAGTTTCCCATGGGACTCTATATTTAGTTTTGTGTTTTGTTGGAATGCATTTCGCTGCTGCCTCGAGGTGCGCATTGACGAAATTTTCATATTCGTCGTTTGCTGTACTTTTTTCCGTTTTCTCTTGTAGTGTTTCAAATCTGTTTCTTAATTCTAATACGTATTTATCTCTTATATCTCTGTTGTTCAATAGGGCCCAGTCATAGTGTTTGGTGGTCGCTGTTCGTTTGGCGTTTTTTCGTAGGCTTAGCCGTATTTTCGCCGTGACTATTCGGTGATCGGAGGACACACCCTCGAAAGAGGAGTATGTCTCGCAATTCATTGCACTATTTTTCAATTTCTAGTTTATAAGGACGTAGTCTATCTGAGCTTTACTATTGTTCGCGTACGTGTATGTCCATAGTTTGCCCTCCCTTTTTTGGTAGTTTGTATTGAGGCATGCTAATCTATTTTCTATCATGAAATCTGTTAGATGTTGCCCATTCCTATTTGACGTGTTGTGGAGGCTGTATTTGTTGTTTCCGTTTTTCAAGATTTGGGCATTCATGTCTCCGCCAATAACTAACATGTTGTGTTTCGGGATGCTACGCACTAATGAGGATAACTCATCGTAGAAGGTGGCTAGTTCCGTTTCTTCACTAACATTGGTAGGGCTGTAGCAGGAGATGATTGTTGCTCTGGGGTTGCCGTTAAAAGTACCTGCCATCATCCTAGTTTGAATTTTCTCAATGCTATTTAGCCTTTTTAATGCTCTAGGTCCTAATAGCAATCCTATCCCTCCTACTGCGGCGTTGACCTAGTTTTCCATGTGGATACAGTGACGAACGACCATCCATTGCCAGTTTCGTGATATTTGATATCTTTGGTGTGCGTGTATCAGTGTTCTTGTATGCATATTATGTCAGTCTTATGTTCTCCGGCCGATGCGATTAGCTCTGGTAAATGTCCTATTCTATTTAAGGTTCTTACGTTAAATGTGGCTATTTGTAGTGTTTGCATGCATTTTAGTAGTTTTTGTCGTTTGAGCTCTGTAGCTGATTTTTCGAACACTTAGGCCAGGGCTCCATCCTCAGCAGGACGCACCCCTTTTTTACCCGCGCGAAGAGCGATGCGGTTTGTGTATGTGGTTTGAGTGTGGGTCATGGTTATCTTTCTATGGCTGTTTATTCTTTTCTATAGAAGCCACTATTATAGAGGAGCAGCAGTAGTTCCCCGATCGAACTAACGATCCTGAGCGTAAAGTAGTCAAACTCACGTCCAGGACCTGTTTAAGTATTGAATTTGGTCATCCATGAGTTTATTCAAATACCTTTACGTACATCATGCTGCTTCCCATGTGTCCGTAAATAAAAACAAAACAAAAGGTGGGTGTAATTTTGATCTAAGTTTTACCCTAAATATTGTAGAGAGTTGCAAATAAATTCCCCATTATTAATTGAATTAGGCATATAGACGAATAAATTGAACATATCTTTTGAATGACCCTCATAGGAAAATAAATTCAACATATTTAATGAATTGACCATCAATGATGTATAATTTACCCTGAATATTGTAGATAATGGTAAATAAATACCTCTTATTAATTGAATAAGGCTTTTGACAAATAAATACACCTTAACTTTTGAATGGAACTCATGGACAAATAAATTCACCTTATTTATTGAATGACCCTCAAAGATAAATAATTTACCCTAAATATTGAAGAGAGTTGCAAATAAATTCCCCTTATTGATTATAGAAACATTATAGACTAATAAATTCACATTACCTTTTGAATGACACTCATAGATAAATAAATTAACCTTAATTATTGTATAACCATCATAGGCGAACAATTTACAATAAATATTGAAGTCAGTCGCAAATAAATTCCCCATTATTAATTGAATTAGCCATATAGAATATAAATTGACCATAACATTTGAATGAGCCTCAGAGAAAAATAAATTCCCCTTATTTATTGAATTGACCCTCAAAGACGAATAATTTAACCTATATATTGTAGAGAGTGGCAAACAAATTGCCCTTATTAATTAAATAAGACTTCTAGAAAATAATTTCCCCTTACTTTTTGAATGACCCTCAGAGACAAATAAATTCACTTTATTTATTGAATGACCCTCAAAGCAGAATAATTTGCTCTAAATATTGAAGATAGTGGCAAATAAATTCCCCTTATTAAGTGAATAAGTCTTATATAGAAATAAATTAACTTTACCTTTTGATTCCACTTATTAAGTGAATAAGCCTTATACGCAAATAAAGTCAACGTTCGTTTGAATAACCCTCATACACAAATAAATTCCCCTCATTTACGGAATGACCCTCAAAGACGAATAATCTACCGTAAGTGTTGTAGAGAGTGGCAAATAAATTGCCCTTATTAATTAAATAAGACTTCTAGACAAATAAATTCACCTTACCTTTTGAAAGAACCACATAGACAAATAAATTCTTTTTTTTTATTGAATGACCCTCAAAGCGAAATAATTTACACTAAATATTGAAGATAGTGGAAAATGAATTAACCTTATTAAGTGAATAAACCTTATAGAGAAATAAATTCACCTTACCTTTTGAATTACCCTCATAGACAAATAAATTTACCTTATTTATTGAATGACCCTCAAAGCAGAATAATTTACACTAAATATTGAAGATAGTGGCAAATAAATTTCCCTCATTAATTAAATAATTCTTATAGAGAAATAAATTCACCTTACCTTTTGAATGACCCTCAGAGACAAATAAATAAACCTTATATGTTGACTGACCCTCAAAGACGAATAATTTATACTAAATATTGAAGAGAGTGGAAAATAAATTCCTGTTATTAAGTGAATAAGCCTTATACACAAAAAAAAGTCACCTTTTTTTTTAATAACGCTCATACACAAATAAATTCACTTCATTTATTGAATAACCCTCAAAGACGAATAATCTACCCGAAGTATTGTAGAGAGTGGCATATAAATTGCCCTTATTAATTAAAAAAGACTTCTAGACAAATAAATTCACCTTAACTTTTAAATGACCCACATAGACAAATAAATTCACCTTATTTATTGAATGATACTCAAAGCCGAATAATTTAAACTAAATATTGAAGATAGTGGTAAATAAATTCCCCTTATAAAGTGAATAAGCCTTATAGAGAAATAAATTCACCTTACCTTTTGAATGACCCTCATAGATAAATATATTCACCTTATATATCGAATGACCCTCAAAGCCGAATAATTTACACTAAATATTGAAGATTAGTGATAGATATTTTATTTAGATTTTTCACATAAATAAATTGCCCTTATTAATTGACTTTGCCTTAGAGACAAATAAAATCACCTTACCTTTTGAATGACCCTCATAGACAAATACATTCACCTTATTCATTGAATGCCCCTCAGAGATAAATAATTTACCACAAATGTTGAAGAGAAGGGCTAATAAATTCCCCCTATTGATTAAATAAAACTTATAGACAAATAAATTCACCTTACCTTTTGAATAAACCTTGTAGACAAATAAATTAACCTCATATATTGAATGAAACTCAAAGACAAATAATTTACCTTATACATTGAACAGGTTGGCAAATAAATCCCACTTATTTATTGAATGAGCATTATAGACAAAAAATTCACCTTACCTTTTGAATGACCCTCATAGACATATAAATTAACCTTATTTATTGAATGACCCTCAAAGACGAAAAAATTAAAAAAATATTTAAAGAGAGTGGCAAACATATATTTCCATTATTAATTAAATGTCTTTACAGACAAATAAATTCACCTTACCTTTTGAATGACCCTCATAGACAAATAAATTCACCTTTTTTATTGAATGACCCTCAAAGCCGAATAATTTACACTAATTATTTAAGATAGTGTCAAATACATTCCCCTCATTAATTAAATAATTCTTATAGACAAATAAATTCACCTTACCTTTCGAATGACCCTCATAGACAGATAAATTCACCTTTTTTATTGAATGACCCTCAAAGCCGAATAATTTACACTAATTATTTAAGATAGTGTCAAATACATTCCCCTCATTAATTAAATAATTCTTATAGACAAATAAATTCACCTTACCTTTCGAATCACCCTCATAGACAAATAAATTCACCTTTTTTATTGAATGACCCTCAAAGCCGAATAATTTACACTAATTATTTAAGATAGTGTCAAATACATTCCCCTCATTAATTAAATAATTCTTATAGACAAATAAATTCACCTTACCTTTCGAATGACCCTCATAGACAAATAAATTCACCTTTTTTATTGAATGACCCTCAAAGCCGAATAATTTACACTAATTATTTAAGATAGTGTCAAATGCATTCCCCTCATCAATTAAATAATTCTTATAGACAAATAAATTCACCTTACCTTTCGAATGACCCTCATAGACAAATAAATTCACCTTTTTTATTGAATGACCCTCAAAGCCGAATAATTTACACTAATTATTTAAGATAGTGTCAAATACATTCCCCTCATTAATTAAATAATTCTTATAGACAAATAAATTCACCTTACCTTTCGAATGACCCTCATAGACAAATAAATTCACCTTATATATTGAAAGACCCTCAAAGCCGAATAATTTACACTAATTATTTAAGATAGTGTCAAATACATTCCCCTCATTAATTAAATAATTCTTATAGACAAATAAATTCACCTTACCTTTCGAATGACCCTCATAGACAAATAAATTCACCTTTTTTATTGAATGACCCTCAAAGCCGAATAATTTACACTAATTATTTAAGATAGTGTCAAATACATTCCCCTCATTAATTAAATAATTCTTATAGACAAATAAATTCACCTTACCTTTCGAATGACCCTCATAGACAAATAAATTCACCTTTTTTATTGAATGACCCTCAAAGCCGAATAATTTACACTAATTATTTAAGATAGTGTCAAATACATTCCCCTCATTAATTAAATAATTCTTATAGACAAATAAATTCACCTTACCTTTCGAATGACCCTCATAGACAAATAAATTCACCTTTTTTATTGAATGACCCTCAAAGCCGAATAATTTACACTAATTATTTAAGATAGTGTCAAATACATTCCCCTCATTAATTAAATAATTCTTATAGACAAATAAATTCACCTTACCTTTCGAATGACCCTCATAGACAAATAAATTCACCTTTTTTATTGAATGACCCTCAAAGCCGAATAATTTACACTAATTATTTAAGATAGTGTCAAATACATTCCCCTCATTAATTAAATAATTCTTATAGACAAATAAATTCACCTTACCTTTCGAATGATCCTCATAGACAAATAAATTCACCTTATATATTGAAAGACCCTCAAAGCCGAATAATTTACACTAATTATTTAAGATAGTGTCAAATACATTCCCCTCATTAATTAAATAATTCTTATAGACAAATAAATTCACCTTACCTTTCGAATGACCCTCATAGACAGATAAATTCACCTTTTTTATTGAATGACCCTCAAAGCCGAATAATTTACACTAATTATTTAAGATAGTGTCAAATACATTCCCCTCATTAATTAAATAATTCTTATAGACAAATAAATTCACCTTACCATTCGAATGACCCTCATAGACAGATAAATTCACCTTTTTTATTGAATGACCCTCAAAGCCGAATAATTTACACTAATTATTTAAGATAGTGTCAAATACATTCCCCTCATTAATTAAATAATTCTTATAGACAAATAAATTCACCTTACCTTTCGAATGACCCTCATAGACAAAAAATTCACCTTTTTTATTGAATGACCCTCAAAGCCGAATAATTTACACTTATTATTTAAGATAGTGTCAAATACATTCCCCTCATTAATTAAATAATTCTTATAGACAAATAAATTCACCTTACCTTTCGAATGACCCTCATAGACAGATAAATTCACCTTTTTTATTGAATGACCCTCAAAGCCGAATAATTTACACTAATTATTTAAGATAGTGTCAAATACATTCCCCTCATTAATTAAATAATTCTTATAGACAAATAAATTCACCTTACCTTTCGAATGACCCTCATAGACAAATAAATTCACCTTTTTTATTGAATGACCCTCAAAGCCGAATAATTTACACTAATTATTTAAGATAGTGTCAAATGCATTCCCCTCATCAATTAAATAATTCTTATAGACAAATAAATTCACCTTACCTTTCGAATGACCCTCATAGACAAATAAATTCACTTTTTTATTGAATGACCCTCAAAGCCGAATAATTTACACTAATTATTTAAGATAGTGTCAAATACATTCCCCTCATTAATTAAATAATTCTTATAGACAAATAAATTCACCTTACCTTTCGAATGACCCTCATAGACAAAAAATTCACCTTTTTTATTGAATGACCCTCAAAGCCGAATAATTTACACTTATTATTTAAGATAGTGTCAAATACATTCCCCTCATTAATTAAATAATTCTTATAGACAAATAAATTCACCTTACCTTTCGAATGACCCTCATAGACAGATAAATTCACCTTTTTTATTGAATGACCCTCAAAGCCGAATAATTTACACTAATTATTTAAGATAGTGTCAAATACATTCCCCTCATTAATTAAATAATTCTTATAGACAAATAAATTCACCTTACCTTTCGAATGACCCTCATAGACAAATAAATTCACCTTTTTTATTGAATGACCCTCAAAGCCGAATAATTTACACTAATTATTTAAGATAGTGTCAAATGCATTCCCCTCATCAATTAAATAATTCTTATAGACAAATAAATTCACCTTACCTTTCGAATGACCCTCATAGACAAATAAATTCACCTTTTTTATTGAATGACCCTCAAAGCCGAATAATTTACACTAATTATTTAAGATAGTGTCAAATACATTCCCCTCATTAATTAAATAATTCTCATAGACAAATAAATTCACCTTACCTTTCGAATGACCCTCATAGACAAATAAATTCACCTTTTTTATTGAATGACCCTCAAAGCCGAATAATTTACACTAATTATTTAAGATAGTGTCAAATACATTCCCCTCATTAATTAAATAATTCTTATAGACAAATAAATTCACCTTACCTTTCGAATCACCCTCATAGACAAATAAATTCACCTTTTTTATTGAATGACCCTCAAAGCCGAATAATTTACACTAATTATTTAAGATAGTGTCAAATACATTCCCCTCATTAATTAAATAATTCTTATAGACAAATAAATTCACCTTACCTTTCGAATGACCCTCATAGACAAATAAATTCAGCTTTTTTATTGAATGACCCTCAAAGCCGAATAATTTACACTAATTATTTAAGATAGTGACAAATACATTCCCCTCATTAATTAAATAATTCTTATGGACAAATAAATTCACTTTACCTTTCGAATGACCCTCATAGACAAATAAATTAACCTTATATATTGAATGACCCTCAAAGCGGAAAAATTAAACAAAATATTTGAAGAGAGTGTCAAATATATTGCCCTTATTAAGTGAATAAGCCTTATAGATAAATAAATTCACCTTGCCTTTTAATGACCCTCATAGACAAAAAATTCACCTTATTTACTGAATGACCCTCAAAGCCGAATAATTTACGCTAAATTTCGAAGAGAGTTGCAAATGAATTCCCCTTATTAAGGGAATAAGCCTAATAAACAAATAAATTCACCTTACCTTTTGAATGACCCACATAGACAAATAAATTAACCTTATATATTGAATGACCATCAAAGACAAAAAATTTAAACTAAATATTGAAGAGAGTGGCAAATAAATTGCCTTTATTAATTTAATTAACCATAGAGACAAATAAATTACCCTTACTTTTTGAATGACCCTCATAGACAAATACATTCACCTTCTTTATTGAATGACCCTCAGAGATAATAATTTACAAATAAATATTGAAGAGAGTTGCAAATAAATTCCATTTATGGAATAAGCATTATAGACATATAAATTAATCTTACCTTATAATGACACACATAGACAAATAAATTAACCTTATATATTGAATGGCCCTCAAAGACAAAATATTTAAACAAAATATTTAAATAGAGTGGCAAATATATTGCGATTATTATTTAAATGTGTCTTTATAGACAATTAAATTCACCTTACCTTTTGAATGACCCTAATAGACAAATAAATTAACATTATATATTGAATGACCCTTAAAGACAAAAAATTTAACCAAAAAATTGAAGAGAGTGGCAAATGCATTGCCCTTATTAAGTGAATTAGCCTTAAAGACAAATAAATTCACCTGCCTTTGAATGACCCTTATAGAAAAATATATTCACATTATATATTGAAAGACCCTGTAACAAATGAAGACGAATAATTTACTCCAAATATTGTAGAGAGTGGCAAATAAATTCCCCTTATTCTGTGAATAAGCCTTATACACAAATAAAGTCACCTTACTTTTGAATAACCCTCATATACATATAAATTCCCCTCTTTTATTGAATGACCCTCAAAGTCGAATAATTTTTCCCTAAATATTGAAGTGAGTGTCAAATAAATTGCCCTCATTAGTTAAATAATACAAACACCTTACTTTTTAAATGACCCACATAGACAACTAAGTTCACCTTATTTATTGAATAACCCTCAAAGCCGAATAATTTACGCTAAATTTTGAAGAGAGTGGCAAATAAATTCCCCTTATTAAGGGATTAAGCCTTATAGACATATAAATTCACCTTACCTTTTGAACAACCCTCATAGACAAATAATTCACCTTATATATTGAATGAACCTCAACGACAATGAATTTAAACTAAATATTGAAGGGAGTGGCAAATAAATTGCCCTTATTAATCTAAGTAGCCTTAGTGTCATTATTTATCTCTGAGGGTCATTCAATAAATAAGGGGAATTTATTTGTCTATGAGGGTCATTCAAAAAGTAAGGTGAATAGTAAATTCACCTTACTTTTTGAATGACCCTCATAGACAAATAAATTCCCCTTATTTATTGAATGACCCTCAGAGATAAATAATTTACCCTAAATAATGAAGACAGTAGCAAATAAATTCCCCTTATTGACAAATAAATTCCCCTTATAGACAAATAAATCCCCCTTATAGACAAATAAATTCACCTTACCTTTTGAATGACCCTCGTAGACAAATACATTCACCTCGTATATTGAATGAACCTCAGAGACTTATAATTTACCGTAAATATTGAAGAGGTTGGCAATTAAATTCCACTTATCTATTGAATGACCCTCATAGACAAATAAATAAACCTTATATATTGAATGACCCTCAAAGTCGAATAATTAAAACTAAATATTGAAGAAGTGGGCAAATGACCTCCACTTATTAATTGAATGACCCTGAAAAACGAATAATTTAAACGAAATAACCGAAGAGAGTAGCAAATAAATTGCCCTTACTAATTAAATAAATTTTTATAGACAAATAATTTCACCCAAATTTTCAATGAACCTCATAGACAAATAAATTCCCCTCATTTATTGAATGACCCTCAATATTTACCCTAAATATTGAAGAGAATGGCAAATAAATTTGCCATTATTAATTGAATTAGCCTTATAGACAAATAAATTCACCTTACCTTTTGAATGACCCTCGTAGACAAATAAATTCACCTTATTAATTGAATGATCCTTAGAGACGAATAATTTACACTAAATATTTAAGAGAGTGGCAAATAAATTCCCCTAATTAAGTTAATTAGCCTTATAGACAAATAAATTCACCTTACCTTCTGAATGACCCTCATAGACAAATAGATCCCACTAATTTATTGAATGACCCTTAAAGACGAATAATTTACCCTTAATATTGAAGAGATTAGCTAATGAATTCCCATTATTAATTGTATTAGCCTTATAGACAAATAATCTCACCATAGATTTTGAATGACCCACATAGACAAATAAATCCCACTAATTTATTGTATGACCCTTAAAGACGAATAATATTCAAGATAATGGCAAATAAATTCTACTTATTAATTGAATAAGCCTTAGAGACAAGTAAATTCACCTTACCTTTTGAATGACCCTTATAGACAAATATATTCACCTTATATATTGAATGACCCTCAAAGACTAAAAATTTTCCCCTAAATATTGAAGAGAGTGGCAAATAAATTCCCTTTATTGGTTATATAAACCTTAGAGACAAATAAATTCACTTTTACATTCTAATGACCTGCATAGACTAATATATTCACCTTATATATTGAATGACCCTCAAAGATAAATAATTCACACTAAAAATTGAGGAGAGTTGTCAATAAATTCCCTTTATTAATTGAATTTGCCTTGTAGAAAAATAAATTCAGCTTACCTTTTGAATGACCCTCATAGACAAATGAATTAACCTTATATATTGAATGACCCTCAAAGACGAATAATTTATACTAAATATAAGATAGTAGTAAATAAATTCCTCTTATTAATTGAATAAGCCTTATAGACAAATAAATTCACCTTACCTTTTGAATGACCCTCAAAGAAAAATATATTCACCTCATATATTGAATGAACCTCCTAGACTAATAATTTACCGTAAATATTGAATAAGCCTTTTAGACAAATAAATTCACCTTACCTTTTGAATTACCCACATAGACAAATAAATTAACCTTATATATTGAATGACCCTCAAAGCGGAACAATTTAAACAAAATATTTGACGAGAGTGGTAAATACATTGCCCTTATTAAGTGAATAAGCCTTTTAGACAAATAAATTCACCTTACTTTTTGAATGACCCTCATAGACAAATAAATTAACCTTATAAATTGAATGACCCTCAAAGACAAAAAATTTAAACTAAATATTGAAGAGAGTGGCAAATAAATTGCCTTTATTAATTTAATTAACTATAGAGACAAATAAATTACCCTTACTTTTTGAATGACCCTCATAGACAAATACATTCACCTTCTTTATTGAATGACCCTCAGAGATAATAATTTACAAATAAATATTGAGAGTTGCAAATAAATTCCATTTATTGAATAAGCATTATAGACAAATAAATTAACCTTACATTTTAATGACCCTCATAGACAAATAAATTAACCTTTTATATTGAATGGACCTTAAATACGAAAAATTTAAACAAAATATTTAAATAGAGTGGCAAATATATTGCGATTATTATTTAAATATGTCTTTATAGACAAATAAATTAACCTTATATATTGAATGACCCTGAAAAACTAAATAACTGAAGAGAGTTGAAAATAAATTACCCTTATTAAGTAAATAAATTTTTATAGACAAATAATTTCACCCAAATTTTCAATGAACCTCATAGACAAATAAATTCCCCTCATTTATTGAATGACCCTCAAAGACGAATAATTTACCCTAAATATGGAAGTGAATGGCAAATAAATTTCCCATTATTAATTTAATTAGCCTTATTAGACAAATAAATTCACCTTACCTTTTGAATGACCCTCATAGACAAATAGATCCCACTAATTTATTGAATGACCCTCAAAAACGAATAATTTACCCTAAATATTGAAGGGAATGGCAAATAAATTTGCCATTATTAATTGAATTAGCCTTATAGACAAATAAATTCACCTTACCTTTTGAATGACCCTCGTAGACAAATAAATTCACCTTATTAATTGAATGATCCTTAGAGACGAATAATTTACACTAAATATTTAAGAGAGTGGCAAATAAATTCCCCTAATTAAGTTAATTAGCCTTATAGACAAATAAATTCACCTTACCTTCTGAATGACCCTCATAGACAAATAGATCCCACTAATTTATTGAATGACCCTTAAAGACGAATAATTTACCCTTAATATTGAAGAGATTAGCTAATGAATTCCCATTATCAATTGTATTAGCCTTATAGACAAATAATTTCACCATAGATTTTGAATGACCCTCATAGACAAATACATCCTGCTAATTTATTGTATGACCCTTAAAGACGAATAATTTACCCTTAATATTCAAGATAATGGCAAATAAATTCTACTTGAAATAAATTGAATAAGCCTTATAGACAAATAATTTGAATAAGCCTTATAGACAAATAAATTCACCTTACCTTTTGAATGACCCTTATAGACAAATATATTCACCTTATAATTTGAATGAACCTCAAAACTAATAATTTTCCCCTAAATACTTAAGAGAGTGGCAAATAAATTCCCTTTATTGTTTATATAAACCTTATAGACAAATAAATTCACTTTACCTTTTTAATGACCCGCATAGACTAATAAATTCACCTTATATATTGAATGACCCTCAAAGACTAATAATTTACACTAAAAATTGAAATTCCCTTTATTAATTGAATAAGCCTTGTAGACAAATAAAGTCACCTTACCTTTTGAATGACCCTCTTAGACAAATAAATTCGTCTTATATATTAAATAACTCTCAAAGACAAATAATTCACCCTAAATATTGAAGAGATTATCAGATAATTGATTAATTATTAATTGATTGATCGTCATAGACATTTATTTACCTAACTATTAAATTTGCTTAATTGAATCAGCCTTATAGACAAATAAATTCACCTTATTTATTGAATGATCCTCATACAGAAATAATTCACTCTAAATATTGAAGAGATTAGCAAATAAATTTCCTTTATTAATTGAAAGCCTTATAGACAAATAAATTTACCTCTTTTATTGAATGCCTCTTATAGACAAATAATTCACCCTATATATTGAAGAGATTAGCAAATAAATTCCCCTATTATTGAATTAAGTCTTATAGACAAACAGATGAAGATGAGATTTGTCAATGTATGGTAACGATATGTTTCAAGAAATTTCGCTTTGGTTGCAAGGAACTCGGTGATCGTCAATGTCAACTAGACCTAAAACCGTAGATTCCAATGCCATGCTCCAAGCTACGGAGAAAAATTAATCGAGTAGCTCTAAGAAAGGATTTTGGAAGCTTAGCATCTGCTAGTACAGTGTGGTTCGTCACCTACTTGCACTCAGCAACAAATATCCAGAACCACCGAATTGTGCCTAACGTACTACCAAGATACTGCAAAACTTTTGACTTATCTTGGTATTTATGCTAGTATTTCGAACTTGTGCTTTTACGTGTTTTTGTCTATCCCCAAATTCCAGGACCAACGAAAAGTTTCAGACACTTGAATTTTTTCAAGGATATTGGCTTGACCTCAGGCGTCAACATAGACAATACTAATTCTTTCTGATAATATTAAATGGGATTACTTCCAAACTGTTGTCGTGTTGGTACTACTACATGGATACCCAACCTTGACTCAGACGAAACAATGGAGAAAGAGCTGTGTGGAAAGTAGACAAGAATGCTACGTGCTGTTTGGAACAAAAACATGAAGTCGCACTGTACAAAGCAGAAGCTTTACAGCCATTTACCTCTCATCTCACGCACCACCCAAGTAAGACAAACTCGACTTACCGGGTACTGCTGGTGAAACAAGAATGAACTTATAAACGATGTTCTCCTATAGAGAGCGACCAGCAAAGTCTTGAATACTTAATATCTGTATGGACACTGAAAGAGGTCTAGAGGACCTGCCATGTACGATGTAATATAGGGATGGATCTGAAGAGAGAGTCAATGGACTATGGGCAGTCATAATGACTTATGATGATGATGGTATGGGTTGTTGGCATATTGAATTTTATCCTGCTGCTACGCTTCGTCTGAGAAGCACTGCAGTAGATTTCATTGGCATTTTTTCAACAAGGATGGATTTTTAGATTAAAATAAGCAGATCATTTAAAGCCACTCTAATCCTCAAAGGAGTTTCTACAAGAGAGTGTCAAAATTTTTGCCCAGCATTCAATACTCGTTCATCCCAGTCCGTTACAGTTGTAGAATACACCGACTGCATCTCTGCAGAGGGGACCCCCACCAACGAGTAACCTGGATATGACATTAAACAATCTGATAGCGAGATTCTAGCCTTGGAGATTCGAGGAATGTGGAGTACAAATTCATTGCCACTGCTCCCAGGTCGACTCTGACACGAAGTGGTAGCACGTAATAGTATCCTACCTATGGGTCGATTTGAGCAGTTTTGATATTTAAACTATGTGCAAACGAATGTCTTTGCTAAATTGAGTTTGTACGAATAAAACCGTTTTGATCATTTAACTTTGTGTAAACAAATGACGGATGTTTAATTATTGGTTATACAGAACAATACTTGGAACCATTTAACTTTGCTGACTTGTAATAAATTGAACCGTTTGAAATAGAACGGTTTTATTATGTAAATAAGTAAACTAATGACTGATATTTAATTGAATTGTTAGAGATACATAGCAATATCCGGAACAATTCAACTGAATGCTAACAAACGATTAATGCTGGGCAGAATTCTTTGTATTGATTAGCAATTCTTGAAACTTTTTAATTGTGTATCTTAACTGATTTCTTAGTTTTTCGATGCCTGAAACGATTTAACTGTGTGCAAATAAAACTATCTATGTTAGATAAAAAAATACTTGAAAACAATTAAATGAGTGTTAACAAATGTTTAATACTAAATAGAACTTTTCGTGTGAGAATTTTTCAAACCATTTTATTGTGTGTAAACAATAGTAATACTTGTGTGCAAACAAATTAGCTCTGACTAAATATAAAATTACCAAAAAAAAAATACCGACTTACAAAACATATGTATAACCATTTGACTAAACACAAACAAACGAACTCAGGCTTGTTTAGAAATGTTGTCTATGTACTATGCGTTTACAAATCATATATACAATATAGTAGGTACCTGTGGTGTAATGGTTATAGTCGTAGGAAATGGACACAGCGACACGAGTTCAAATCCTAGACGAGACTGATTGAACTTCACATAGCACTAATACTCTTGGGAAAGGTATGAATCCAATAATTCTCCCACCAGTTATGGGTAGATATTAGAGCAGACAGGGTTCTTCAGCCTTGGTGAGGTAACTTGTCGAGAAGGAAAACACTGAATTCAATCCTGTTAAACTCCTCTTAAAAATTGACCTTGTGCCATATCCTGCCCGAGCAGAGGGGATGGTAAATATGTATATATATATAAAGAGAATTTGGCATTAAATAACCCACGAAGGTTGATATGCCATAAAACCCAGCTAAACCAAGTCAATTCAAATTGGTTCCGAACGATGTCACTCTGTTGGTGTTGGTAAATAAAAAACACAGCTCTTCTGCAGAAAGACCCTGCTTTCCCTGATACCAATGAAACAATCAGCAATAAATACCACTAACTCCAATGAATAAAACTGATGCCACGTCGAGCATATAGTCTGGACCTAAGTCTCTTAGATTATTACTTGTTTCAATCTATAGCTCATTCTCTGCGATCAAGACACCTCATCAATCAAAAAGAGGAGGAAGATTCAATGTAGGAGTTCTTCACCTCGACGAACAAGAACAGTTATCAGCGTGATAACTAGAAGAGAGGTGGCTTCTGATGGTGCAACATGATGGGCTATACTTTAAATGCTGAGTTGATTTCATTGTAACTTAAGGAATAACGCAAACAAATTATCAAAATATTGCCAAACATTTGACTCAACTTACAAATTAAGTGTTACAAAACTGAACTTGTTGGTTGTTTGGGTTTTATGGCATATCAATCCTTGTAGGTTATTTAATGCCAAATCCATTTTTATACAAATAATCAGTTCTATTTTAAATAATTCAGTTTAGCATGCTCACTCAGATTATTTGTCAAAAACAATTTTTTTTCAAGCTATTCAGTTTAGTCAAACAGTTCTAATTCAAACAATTCAGTTTAGTATAAGTGTAGGTTTTGTTTACACACAGGTAAATGTCAAAACATTTCTATTTTAAACAATTCAGTTTAGTGTAAGTCAGTTACAATGTCAAAAACAGTTCCATTTCAAACAGTTCAGTTTAGTATACAAAAACAGTTCTATTTCAAACAATTCAGTTTAGCATAAGTACGCAGTTTAAATGTAAGAACACAGTTTAATTGTAAAAACATTTCTATTTCAAACAATTCAGTTTAGTCAAATAGTTCTAATTCAAACAATTAACTTTAGCAATAAATACGCAGTTTAGTTCTATTCAACTAATAGATAGAGCCCAATCAGGAGCTACCACTCCGGACCAGAGTGGACCTATGATCGATGCCAATGAATGAATACTTCGCGTTTCCCTAAGATCCACCATCTTTGGAACCTCACCATCAGATGGTTTAGTGTCATGTCAAGAACACACATAGTTGGAGGCGGGCTTACCTCTCTGCAGACGTACAATCGGTGTATTCTACAACCCCAGCTGATTGGGGAAACGAAACTTTTAATAAAATGATATGATGCATTAAGATTAAAAGTAGACTGTAAAGAATTACTTTGATTATTTCACTAGACGGAACCCCTCTGAAACTTGTAGACAAATTCACCTACTTAGGAAGCGGCGTCTCATCAACCGAAAAGGACATCGACACGCGGCTAACAAAGGCATGGACAGCTATCGAAAGGCTATCGATCATAAGGAAATCAGACCTGACCGATAAAATGAAACGCAGTTTCTTCCAGGCAGCGTTTGTATCGATACTGCTGTATGGATGCACTACTTGGACGCTAACTAAACGGCTGGAGAAGAAGCTAGACGACAATTACACAAGAATGCTGCGAGCAATATTGTACAAGTCCTGGCGGCAACACCCCACAAAGCACCAAATATACGGCCACCTACCTCCCATCACGAAAACTATCCAAGTTAGACGAACCAGATATGCAGGACACTGGTGGAGAAGCAGGGACTAGCTCTTAAGGGATGTTCCCCTATGGACCCCCACATATGGACGGGCAAAAGCAGAACGACCAGCACGAACATACATTCAGCAGCTATGTGAAGACCTACCAGAGGCGATGAACGATAGGGAGAAGTGGCGAGAGAAGGTCTGGGATATCCGTGCTAGTGGCACGACATGATGATGATGATGATTATAAATAGCTATTATTTACATTATTATTTACATTATTATCTAAATTACGCAGATGATCTAGCACTTCTGGCAATCATAAATATTCAAACCCAATATGTGCAACATAGCATTGAGCAAGCCACAAGAGGCAATTGCCTCTATGTTGACTCAAATAGAATAGAGTTCATTCCTTTTTATCAAGACGGTGCTATCTCATCATTAAATAGAAAACCTCTGAAAGGAATAGAAGAGACCCCATACCTCGGCGGCTATATCTCATCTATTGGCTGTGATTTCCACAGATACATCGGAAAATCGTGAACTAACACGTAATCGACCATATGGAAATCTGATCTCTACGATAAAATAAAAATCGAGTTCTTCAAAGTTGTAGAACTCTCGTTACTAGAAAATGGCCAGACCACATAGACCCTGAAAATATGCATGGAGAAAAAGCGACATGTGAACTAAACAAGAATTCCGAAGGTTGTTTTGAAGGAATGCTAAAAGTAGCACTCTACAAAACAGCAGTTTTATGGCCAATTACCTCCCATCTCGCAAACCATTCAAGAAAGTCCAGAAAGGCTTCCTAAGCACTGCTGAAAAAGCAAGGACGAACTCATAAGCCACATTCTTCTATGAACTAATATGCATAGACACACCAGTGTTGGTCGACAATCAATAATTTACAGCACTGGTTCCTAACCGATTTTTGGCCTTGCCCTTCTTTTGTATTCCTAAAATTCTGATGACCCCTGTAATATTTAATTTTTAACTTGGTCTCTAAAAAAGCCCTTCCAAAATATTACAGTGATCTACCATTGGGAATTACTGATTTACAATCATTATTCCAGTGCAGACAATGAGTGCCGTCTAGATGACTTACCAAGAGCGATGACTGATAGAGACGAATAGCGAGAAAGTCAAAAGAATCCGTGTTGTCAGCCTGATTTGATTATGATGATATTGATTTACTGTTAGAATATTCGGACGATTGACCTCATCATTATTGTCAAAGATGAGGTCATTCGTCCGAATATTCTAAGCAATAATGATTATGAACTTCATCTCAGAAATTTAAACACATAATGATGATCTACGTTATTTTTTGCTTTATTTACAGGAGATGAATTGGCCCTTTAGTTTCAACCATCGTTCTAGGAAAAGAAAACGTTGAATTTGAATCAGCTGTACAACACTTGAAACATACTTTATCTTGCATCCTGTACGTGGTAGATAAATGCACGATTATCTTATGATGGCTACTATAGGCGTAACGTTTCGACCCCAGTACCATAGGGCCTTCTTCAGGTGTTTTATGACGTAGTTGGTAAGTATCCGTGAACTTCGAAAGAAACCTTTCATTTAATTCAAGGGCAAAAGAGTTGAGCCAAATTTAGTGATACGAAATATTCTAAGTTGAGAACATGAATTTGCGAAAAACGTCGTCAAATTTTAGTATCGCCATCATCATCATCATCATCATCATCATCAAGGCTTGCCGACGGCATGGCATTCCTTGACTCTATTTCATCGTAAGTTCCAATCGACCATCATTCTTATTATGTCTTCTAGAGGTCAACAAGATTCCGCACAGAATTGGTTGATATAAGTTTTTGCTGGTTACACAACACTGGTGTTGTCCACGTGCAGGAATCCATTGGAAAAGTCGCTAATGAGTTCGTCTTTATTTTCACTCTGATCTTAGTTGGATTCGAGGTAAGCAGTTGGACACCTGCTGTTTTGTAATGTGCTGATTCCAGCTCTTGTTCAAAACAGCAAGAAGTATCCTTCTATCGTTCCCATCAAGCTTCTTCTCCAAGCGTTTCGTTTAAGTCTAATTGTTGGACCCACAATCCCTTAAGTCGCCCAAATACATTAGAAACGATAATTCCTCAAGCATTTTAGAATATTTTCTTGGAAACAACTTTCGGAAATTAGGATATCAATTGACACGAAGAGAAAAGATTGAGAAATATATTATTCCCATACGAAACGAATAATATTAGATTAATTAAGATAATGCGATTGGTACAGACCACCAGTTGGACGTCATCTGCTTTGACACCTATGTCCTGGTGAGCTTTCATTTTTTTTTTACGCCGGAACAGTTGTATAAACCCCAACCCCATCATTGTCGCTGGTAACCTCGGTCTCGAGGTCGGCATCGTAGTCGTTCTCCTCGACTATTCGGCTAAATTGCTTGCAAGAACAACTGTGTAGCTGCTTTGTTGAAAACAGGCAGGTGTTCTGCTAAGTTTCTTTAGGCTCCGTCTCTTCTAATGTCTAAGAGACGTTAATAAAAGAATTATCCATCAAGTAGACCAGCCTACGTCTTTTCTGCTACAAGAACACTGCCGCCTGCGGAAAGGGTTGAAAAGAGCGAACGAGAGAGAGAGAGAGAGAGAGAGAGAGAGAGAGAGAGAGATTTTAAAAAGGTTCAAAATTATGACTGTAGACATTCGTGCTGGTTGCCTATTCTCTTCTCTGAATTTAATAAACTTTGGTTTGTCTACCAGAAAGAAAAGAAAAAATGAGTTAAGATCAGAATAAGAAATATGATAGAATGAATGAGAAAAAGGAATAAATAAAGAAAGAAAAATTGGAAAAAAGAAAAAAGGCGGAAAAGGAGAACGTATGAAAAGTAAAGAAAGAAAGGAAGAAAGAAAGAGAGAATCAAATGAGGAGAAAAGGAAGAAAAATAAAGAAAACACGAAAGAGTAAAGAAATAATCAAAATGGAGAAAGAAGAAAAAAATAAATACGAAATTAAATATAGAAAGAGGAAGTTAGAATAAAGGAAGTCGGAAGAAAAGAAAGAAAAAAACGAATGTAAGAAACACAGAAACAAAGAATTAAAACATGGATAGAAAAGAAACAGAAAGAAAGAAATCAAAAGAAGAAAGAAATAATTAAATTTTAAGAAAGAAAGAAAGAAAGCAACAAACAGACAAACAAACAAATAAAAAAATAAGTAGTAGTTTAAAACAAAAAATCGAACAAGTGAGGAGAAAAAAGAAACAAAGAAAAATGAATTGGAAAGAAAAATTCGAAGAAAAAAGAATAACACAATAAAGGAAAGAAAAAAAAGAAAGAAAGAAAGAAAGAATTTTCAAATCGACTGCTAAGAAAAAGAAAGAAAGGAATTAGAAAAAATAACAAAAATATATTAGTCGTGGAAGAAATAAAGAAACAAAGAACGAAAGCGAAAGAACTAGTTAAAGAAAGAAAGAAAGAAAGAAAGAAAGAAAGAAAGAAAGAAAGAAAGAATAACTAAAGAAAGAAAGAAAGAAATAACCAAAGAAAGAAAGAAAGAAAGAAAAAAGAAAATCAAAAAATATATCAAGAGACAGCAAAATGAAAGTTGACACGCAGACATAGCTCGATCGATTAGAAAAATTATTAAATGAAATCAATTTATAAATAAGTCTACTTGCAATAGTTGCTAATTACTAAACTTTACCCATTCAATTACTGTGCAGATTTATCATTGCTTAACTTTGCTAACCCAGATGGAATCGTTACCTTTAGTGTTACCTGAACTAAAATTCCGTATTTTCTTCTTTGAAAACTGAATCACGTTTATCTTTTAGATAAAATTCTTTTCTGGATGTGTTTAACATCCCCTGCTTTTCTGATGAGAAACCGACGCCAGAATGGGAAATGAATCAAAAACAAAAGATGAAATAAAATAATGACATTTCGAAAGCCATTGACTGTCATTCCTGTCAATTGATTTTATAGAATAATATTACTGTTCGATCGATTGAGGCATAAGTGTAACTTTTTTTTTAATGTTTATTTCTTCAGATTCATCAATTATCTTTTTTTTTCGGATGTTTCTTTTTTCGTCTTACTTTCTTTCTTTCTAAGCATTCGATTTATTTTTTCTTTCTTTTTCCTTGTTTAATTGATGGTTTTCTTTCTTCTCTGTCTCTTTTTTTCTTTTTTCTTTCTTTCCTATCTGTATATCTTCATTTTTCATCTTATCTTTCTTTCTATTTTGTTTTTCCTTTGATCTTTTTTTTTCCTTCGTTTTTTTTTTTTACATACTTATTTATTTCGCCATATTTCCTTTAATCTTCTTTCCATTAGATTCTTCCAACCTTTTTTCTTTCTTTCTTTCTTTATTTATTTCTTTTCTTCATCAGTTTTAATTCACTCTTTTCTTCGTTATTAGGGACACTATATGTCTAAACAAATGTCAACTCTAAATTCAACTCTCGTGTCAACATAAACCATCGTGGCAGGATAAGGGCCATTATTCAGAATGTCTTAAAAACTCGATGAAAGATCCCTGGTGAGGACAAATACGAAAAAGACTGCTTCTGTCTACAATGTTGTGATAATTGTTATATATATATATATATATATATATATATATATATATATATATATATATAAGTAAAGTTGGTGACTTAAGTCGAGGGGGACTCGAAGGCTCACTTTTTAATAGCTACTACACTGAGGTGTAGGGGAGGGCGCTACTCCATTCCCTGGAATCTCCACTTTACTCTTGATCCTTACCTTGATCGTTACCTTATAAAGCTGAGTGTTAAGCAAGGCGGTATCAAGTACGATTTTTTAAAGTCTGGTATGACTCGACCTGGGATTGAACCCCGTTCTCCCGGACCACTGGCGAACACCCTATTCATGAGGCTAACTAATTTTCTTTCTTTTAGCTTTCCCATTCTTTCTTTCTCTCTGTCTGTCTTTCTTTCTTTTTCGTTAACTTTTCTTTCTAATTTCCAGTTTTTCCAATCCTCTCTCTCTCTCTCTCTCTCTCTATATATATATATATATATATATATATATATATTCCTAGCTTATTCATTCACTTTCGAGAAATCCTGCCGACCTTATCCACTATTCTTTCACACTATTTCACAAACTTCCTCATACAACCAGGTTTCTTTCTAAATTTCCTTTTGATTTTTACTTTGGACTTTCACAAACATTTTGTGGGTGGTAGATAAGTTTATTGAGCCAGTGGATAATGACAAAACGCGAACATTAGAAAAGCAAAAATGAAATGAAAAAAAAAAAACACTTAAAAGCATAAACTCAACCAATAATAGCTATATCCCAAAATCTGTGTTATCTCTTATCTCAAACTTAGCTAAGACTCACACAGTACTGTCATCATGAGAAGACCATATTCTTTTATATGGCTCTGACAAATGAGCATCCGAGATTGATGGTCTGATATCATCTGCAAAAAGACGGGGAGTCATCTCCTTAGATCCCAAAGGAATGGACTGAAAAAGAAAATTGCTTGACGCCACATTCTTTGATCATACATTTATGCAATGTTTGGCTTGTTAGATAATGTTTCAATCTTGATGGCAGAAAAGGAGCAAAAATGTCATCATATTGCTGATAATTTATGCATCATGTTTATTTGTACAGTATCTGAATTATCAAATATTCTTACTGTTAATTTCGAGCATTCCTCGTAAATTTAGAAATATCTATTTCAAATGCAAATTGGGGAAAAATGTGACAACCAACTAAAGTATATTTGCCTTGACTGAACTTATCAATTATGAGATATATTTAATTCAGAAGCAATCGATTCGCAATATAAATAAGTTATATAAGTAATTATCTGTACATTGGAAATCTACTTTATTTTGAACAGCTTAAAACCAGAAAAGTTTATATACGCAATATATATATATATATATATATATATATATATATATATATATATATATATATATATATATATATGTGTGTGTGTGTGTGTGTGTGTGTGTGTACTAGATGGTAACTTCCCAAAATGCTACGTGCTGTTTTAAACAAATCCTAGATGCTGTGTCCCACAAAATGAAATTGCATGGCCACTATTCTCCCATCTCACAAACCATCCAAGAAATACATGAGGAAGAAAAAAACTAATTTTTAATCGACGTTCCCTGACGCTCTATCATCCATCTTATCCACCAGGTCCTCTAGACTGAATCCTTTGTCCTTAAAGAGCTGTTGTAAATAAGTTCTAGTAAGTCGTCCAACACTTGCACGTTCATGCGAAGGGGTCCATAGAAGAACGTCGCTTATGTGTTCGCCCTTACATCTGCAGCAGTGTCCCAAGTGTCTTGATCGTCTTATTTGGATGGTCTTTGGGACGGGTGAAAAGTGGCTGTACAGCTGCTATTTTCTGAGATGTTTCTTCCAGCAGTTGTTCAATATAGCTCGTAGCATTCTAATGAAATTGCTGTCTTGCTTTTTCTTGATACGTTTAGTCAGCGTTTAGTCAGCGTCCATAGTAGAATTTACACGACCGCTGCTGGGAAAAGATAACATCGATAGCAGTCCATGCCTTCACGAGTCAAATAGTGATGTAGTTTTCAGTAGATGAGACGCTGCTTCTGAGGTATGTGAACTTGTCCGCTTGTTTCATAGAACCACTATTTAGTGAGGAAATGTCTCCTTTTTGATTAAAAAAACCTGTACTCGTTTTGTCTGCAACCACATGGCAGCAAATACCATCTGCTGTCTCCCCCAGACTATGCAGCAGGGATTCGGCTTGGGTCGGTGTATTTGCCAGCAGCAGTATGTCATCTGCGTAGTTTGTGTACAAAATAATTAGTGCAGTGTACCGTCTTCTTCTTGCCATCTTTAGTGTAAAGCCATTTTCTTTTATTGGACGTTCGAAGTAGGTACTATAAGCAGACTATAAACATATATAGGTCGGATGTATCCCTTTGTATAACACAAATAACAATGTCAAAGAAAACGGTGTCTACATCCGGTGAGAGAACATTGTTACTGTAGAGCATCATTATGGCTGTGACTTTTATTACGGAGACAATATGCTAAAAGTATCGGCTCCATCTTCCCTCTAAGTGTACAGTCAAATGGCCTGGAGAAATCTACAAATTAGAGAGTCACCTTAAGGTTTTTCGTATAAAACTATTCTTAGATTCGACGGAATGTTAGAATCTTCGACGTTGTGGATCGGTTTCTCTGAAAACCATTTTGATTCATCAAAAATAATATCTGATAAATATATATATATATATGTGTGTGTGTGTGGTGGCTTCAATAAGTTACCACACTTTTTTGTACAGGCATTTAAAATTGTTGTAGATTCTTGAACATTCACTATATTATTGCTATACATCTTATGCGATGACTGACCAATTTTTATAATTCTAGATTCAAATGAACAGCTACAGCAGCAATGGGAATACACCCTACTAAAGCCTGATTGTCACAGCTGGTGAATTTCAAAAAATGCAATCTAGACTTGAGGACACTTTATTAGAACGATATGCAATAAAATTCTGTTTTAAACTTGGAAAAGATGCCACAGAAACGTATGGAATGCGTCAGACTGATTTTGGAGCATCTTGCATGAATCGAGCATCAGTTTTTGTGTGGAATAAGAGATTCAAAGAAGGCAGAGAGTCTGTGAGGGATGATGAGAGGTGTGCGAGGAGTAAGGAAGTCAATACACCAGAGTTTATTGGCCAAAGGGTTAGGGTTAGGGTTAAGGTTACTATGTTGAGGTTTTAAGGGAGTTCAGGAAGAGATTCCGTCGGAAGAGGCCAACACTCTTCAAATCGGGTCAGTGGTATTTCCACCATGACAATGCACCAGTCCACAACTCCATCCTTGTCACAGACTATTTGACCAAGATGGGCATCAAGACAGTTCATCACCCTCCCTATAGTCCAGACCTTGGTCCCTGTGACTTTTGGTTATTCCCTAAGCTCAGACTGTCGTTATGAGGCAATTGAGGAGATGAAAGAGTCGGTGACAAAGGTCATTGACACGCTCACACAAGAGGACTTCCATGGGGCCTTTCAGAAGTTGTTGGAACGGTAAAACAAGTGCATTGCAATCGGAGGAGATTACTTCGAAGAGAACTAGAGTTTCATGTGTGTACTGTCAATAAAAGTGCCCATACGAAAATATTCTGGAAACCTATTTAATGATCCTTGTATATACGAAGAATGAAAATGGTTTTCGGAGAAATCGATCACCAATATATATATATAAATATATATATCATGCCCATCTCGTGTGGAGGGATTGTCATATATATATATATATATATATATATATATATATATTGAATAAATATATGATGAATGATTTAAAGTTTGAGATGTGTTTGTTCAAGGAAAAGAAAAGAAAACGAGTGTACGAATATAGACTTTCTTAGCGAGTTCACTGAATAAATTTTATCTGTAGTTAATTGACAGCATCTGAATCTAAATTAATAAGTACAATTACCACAATTTATCTTACTTAGCGAAGCAAAAGAACCGTTATCTTCAGGGAAAGAGGACATAATTAAGTAGGGTAGAGTCATCAACAATTTTCTTAAGTACTAAACTGCAATAAATGTACAAGACTAATCAGGGTACAATCCTTGTATTTTAAAAATTGTGCATGTAAGTGTTTAAAATTTCTATACACAAAGTCCAATATAAATGTCGAAAATAAAAATTACAATAAAAACAAAACAAAGAAGGTTAAATAATTTTGGTTTGATTTGATCTGAATTTATGGCATATCAACGATTGTAGGTTATTTGATGCCAAATCCGTTTTTATATAAAAAACAGTTTTATTTCTAACAATTCAGTTTAGTATAAGTACACAGTTTAGTTCCGTTTGACACATAGATAGGATCCAGTCAGGTGCTATTACCCCTGTCTAGAGTGGATTTGGGAGCCATGAAGGGGTACTCCGCATTCCCCAAAGCTCCAGGATTACTGAAGCCTCCCCATCAGATTGTTTAGTGTCATATATCAGGACACTCAATGGGAGAGTCTTACTCCTCTGCAGAAAAGCAGTCAGCATATTCTGCAGCCCAAGCCGACTGGCCCAAAATAATTTTGTTATTGTTTCCATTTGATCCGTGTCACATAATGGTGATTATGATTTTCTGTAACATTTTGCAGCAACCAGGGATAATTCATTTAGTTTCAACTAAAGACAAAAATGTTTCAGACACACTACTGAAATATATTGACTAAAGTGCAGATTTTTTTAAAGGAAGAGCAAAGAAATGTTTGTCCTTTGATGTACTCTCAGATGAAAGGAAATATTAAAACGAGTCAAAAGTTTTGCAGTATTCTAGTCACGTAAAGTACAATGCCACATTGTACTTTTCGTTAATTAAATATTGTAAAACTTTTGACTTTTGAAGGTTACCAACTACATGGAGATGTCAAGCTCAACTGATACACTCCACGTGTAACTCATCGGATGTGTTTCTATGAAAGCAGAAGGGATTCGGACTCTCCATTTTTAGAGATACTTGAAATCGCCTAATCGTTGAGGTTCTTACAACCCGAGCGAAATTTCTTGAAACATCTTGTACTGTGATCAACTGCACCTTCATGCTTTTAATTGTTTCAGTGGTGTGATGGCCCGGTTTGAACTTGTAAAGCATTCTACAATGTTGCACATACATTTTTGGTTTTCCTGAATCTGGGCTCCATAAGAACGCATAATAAAGTAAAGTTGGTGACTTTAGTCAAGGGTCCCCACGAAGGCTTTCTTTTGAATAGCAACTACACCGAGCTGAAAAGGAGGGTACCATTCTACTTTACCCTTGATAAGTGCCTTATAATTCTGAGTGTTAGGCAAGGAGTTATCAAGTACCATTTTAAAAAATCTTTGGTGCAACACGATCGGGGATTGAACCGTCCTCTCCCGGTGTATTGGTGAACACTTTTCCATTCGGTCAGTATGTATAGAAAAAGTTATTCATGTCCATCAAAGAGCTAGTTCTTCAATTGAGGGGAGACAAGAATCCATTCTTCTCAATATATATATATATATATATATATTGTTCGATTAGTTCGGTTTTAAGGAATATCAACTATTGAAGGTTATTTGACACCAAATTAATTCATACACACACACACACATATATATATAAATATATATATATATATATATATATATATATAAGTTGTGAATACATTTTGTTGATGAGATTTTAAAAGAGTTTTAGCTCATTTTTGGCTTAAAGTTAAATGGTTCTTTAAAGAGATATTTAAAAGGAATTGATAGGCTATATGTAAAGGGATGTTAAATACATCGTAGGCGTGGTATATCCATCGGTCTAATTAAGAATGGTGTCTGATCAATATCTATGTTGTCTATTTTGTGTATATATATATACATATATATATATATATATATATATATATATATCAGTGGTGAAAATACCTGCTTTAATGTATTATCTTTAGCCCTCTCTTGATCTGTTCAAAGTTGATTTAAAATTAATCCCCCACAGAGCCAAGTAAAACACATAAAAGCAGATACTCACACCACAGATATATAAGATTAACGTACATTTAGGCTGGTTTCGATACCAGCTTCGGGGGGTGTCTTCGTAGTGTAATGGTTAAAGCGATGAACTGCGGAATCGTAGTAAGCGAGTTCGTACTCCAGTCGCGCTATCACGTTCACTTTCAGGCAAATACCCTTAGGAAAGCTATGAACCCCCTTATCCTCCCAGCTATGGGTTAAATAGTACCACTACTGTTCTAGGAGAATGGCTTTGGCATTAAATAACCTACTAAGGTTGATATGCCATTAAATAAAGAAACCAAACCATACCAGCTTCAAGCGCCTTGTGTCTAGTCACGGTGAAGAGTTGTGATACAACTAAACAGTCTGTCTGTAGATAACAATATATATATATATATACATATATATATATATATATATATATATATATATATATGTGTATAACAGAAACCAAAGACACTTTGATCAAACACAATAATTCATTAGACTTATGGATATGCTATGCCAACAGTATATATATATATATATATATATATATATATATATATATATATATATATATATATATATATATTGAAAAGGAAGACAATACGGAAAATAGAATTTATGTTTTGCTACAGTGGAAATTTACTAAGCTTTTTGCTTAGATGTGACACAAGGCCATATGAAAGGGGCACCCAATGAGACTCGAACTCACTCGTGTAGGTTTGCTAGCCGAGCTTGCTAACCATTACACAACCAGAGCCGCCTTTATGTTTTGCTACAGTGATTTACTTTGATTTCTTATTCTCATATTCTATCACAAGCCTTAGCTGTATGTACATCGGTATGTTGTTATGTTCGTCGATAATATCACCTATAAATATGCACACTTTCCACGATTTTATAAAATGTTAATTTTTTATAAACCGAAGATAACACAATTTGATTTTATCAAGAGAGATAGTGTACAAAACAAAAACAGGATATTAGGCATTATTTATAATCAAACTCCACTGCATTCAAACTTAAACCAAAAATAAAACTGTAATTTCTCTATAACGAAAAATAGAATTGCGAAAAATATCAGAGCTGTACCTGTTGTTGCACTTCGAATAATTTCTTATAAATAATTCTTATCTGTATTCATTTTCATGATATTATTTTAGAATAGACATTTTTTAAAAAATCAGTCTTTGTTTAAGAAAAAGCCAAATTTTTATAAGCAATATTTCAAGAAGTGTACGTATTCATGAACACAATAGAATTAATATAAAAGGCAGACAAACTATATAATTTTTCAAATCAACACATAATCACACACACACACACACACACACACACACATATATATATATATTTACATATATATATATATACGAATTTGTGTGTACGTAATCATAAATCTGCGTCCGAGAGTGAGAGTGTGTGTGTGTGTGTGTGTGTGTGCGTGCGCGCGCATGCGCGTGTGTGTGTACAACTACTTCGCAGCCCTTCAATTTCAGATTCAGATACCAATCAAGGTTTTACTCTTCGCATTTACAAGTGAAAACCATGAAATGCAGTCGATTGTAAAGGTTATGTTGAAGTCATTTCCTGTTCATTGTAATGTAAAGTATTTCAGCCCGTTTTAGAACATTTTCTTTTCATCTTTGAGTTCGTGAAACTATAGAAATTGATCTAGAAAATGTAATCGGCATCGTCTCAACGTCTGTTGAAAGTGATCATCGCTCAGACTGAAATTAGCACAGACAAACTTACGATAATATACAGAGATGGAATAAAATGAAAAGGTCTCAGATAAATAACACGAATTAAAATTAATATATTTATCTGATAATTAAAGTGCAATTTATATCAGGATATTTCTTTTCCATTCAAGGTTTGTAAGAAATGGGCACAGTGATCCGAGTTCAAATCATGGACGAGGCTGTTTGCATTTCCCATAGCGCTAATCCCATTTGGAAAGGTATACAGCTAACTATTCTTCCACCAGCTGTAGGTAAACAGTATGTCAGACTGGTCTAGTTAAGCTATATGGTTACTAGATCAGGAGAACAAATATTCTGAATCTATACTTGTTAAACGACACTTAAAACTAATTGACCTTGTGTCACACACTGCTCGTGTGGAGGGGTTGGTAAATACATAAATGCACAATGTTTGTATAATTCCTTTGGGAAGACATTAGTATCAGTTTTTGATTTTTAGAGGTACAGGTGACGGCTGCAGATGCTTTATTTCGAAGTGAATCTAAATACAACTCAATTTGCTTACACAATCTGACTATTTCCCGCGTCTCCAAATAGTTTTCTGAGACAACACAAAATAGTCTTAAATAGATTCCAGTATCTCTAAACATATTTTAACATAATATATGTTAGCTATCAAAAAGAAAAGATCTATTTGGAAATTGAAAACATCTTAAAGATATCTTGAGAAGGCTAAAACTGCAGCAATTGGTATTAAAGGATATATAGTCGCCAGTTTTAATGCATATAAATACGTAATACACATGTAAATGGTGTAATGGTTTACAAACTTTATTAGCAAAATGTTACTACAGAGTTCAGAACTCGTTAGATACCCTTTAGATCCGTTCTTGTGTCAAAAGTAAGGAAATTTTTGAAAATTCTATATATCAAATCAAAGCAAATTGACGGTCAAGTCATACCAAAGACTCACAAATTGGTAATTGATTCCTCCTTGCTTAGTACTCCGCATCATAAGGTAAATATTAAGGGTAAAGTGGAGCAATCCAGGGAAAGTAGTAGGGCACCTCCCCTGCACATCGGTGTTGTAGATATTGAAAAGGGAGCTTCCGTGAAGGCCTCAACTACGGTCGTCAACTTTACTTATATATATATATATATATATATATATATATATATATATATATGAAGGAACAAACTGTCTCAAAACGTTTTACCTAATTCATGAAAGTTCTAAAATACTGGCCACTGGAGCCGGATAAATCCTGAGAAAAATTATCATCTTCATGTGAGTTTCATTACTCCAAGTTTCACGTTTTTGAAAATTTACAATCCTCAGATGAAATACGAGTCATATCTTGGATTTAGGAAAAATAGCCCAGTGTCTTATCTGCAAATAAAAGGGAATAGCGAGGAAACTAAGATAAATGTTTGTACACTCTATTTCGTCAGCAATCAATCTTACTTTATACGTATGTTCCTATATATTAATCCCAATTATATATATATATATATATATATATATATATATATATATATAATTAATAAAAAATGAATATTAGTTTATATATATTTTCAATAGCATGGCTTTATCTGCCTGTTGATTATCGTATAAAGATATATCAATTTATTATTATACACAAGCTCTATCACAGATATTGAACACTCCAAATTAAACAGCATTAGGTCAGCCACAAACCCATCAAGTGAAATTGTGACACCCATACGCTGTTGTGATATATATATATATATATATAGTCATCCACAGACAGATCTGCTTAATTCTATCAGAACTCATCAGTGTGGCTAGACGTATTAGCTTCCCGTAGCTGGGATCGAAACCCAGTTGACTCAAAACGACAATCCGTGACTCTACCTCTCATCCACGAGGAACTAATAGCAGCGATGTAAATTTTAAATGGTTATAAATCACACAATTACTATTGTTTACATACATCCGCTATATATATATATATATATATATATATATAAAGAAAAAAAAACAATATTCGGTCACATTAGGACCAAAGACTCTAAAATAAGTCTTCGATTCATATCAATGCACTTAACAGGATGGAAATAAATACATTATCTTAATGTGACCGAATATTGTTTTTTTAATTAAATATATATATGTATATATATATATATATCCAAAGCCAAGTTAGACGATGTTGGGAACGATACTATTTTAAGATTTTCTTTCTACAATACCAATGTAATTCAAAATCCAATTGAGAGAATCAACACAGAGCCATCACAAACGCAGGAACAAAAAGAAAATCAAGATAATTTAAAGAGAGAATTATGAACGGGGAAAAGACTACCTTATCATCACAAAAAAACATAGAATGAAGAACAGTTAAGACAGAAACGAAAAAAAAATGAAGTACTACCTCATATATCAACGAATAATATAACCGAATTAAATGGACTAATCTATGCTGGGGCAAACTTAGTCTTTGAGAAAATTGGAATCTCCTCAAAAAGCACGAAGAAAAAATCAAAACCAGGATGGGAAATTCGTCTGGAAACGCAGATAAAAAATCTACGAAAACAGGCCAAAATGATAAAAGAAAGGAAAGCACTGGAATATGTAAAGACAAAAAAACTTGTGGTAATAAACCAGAAAGTCCAGGCGAAAGATGGAAGATTAAAGAGATATCGACAAAGGTTAAAACAATACAGACAAAATAGGACGTTCCAAAACAACGAAAGGGAATTCTATCAAAAGGTATGCAATGATGATGTTCTGTTCCTTAGTTATAATCACCAACACCTACAGAAATAAAGAATTCTTTCCCAACAATATAGATGCAAAATTGAGATACACAAACGACTAACATCCGGTAATAACAACGCGCTGCACATATAACATCATTTACACATACACTATATACCACTCACACATACACACAATAATACGCAAGTACAACACAACCAAACACATACACATACATACACATACACACACACACTCACACACACATGCATCTACTATCACACGTAAAGTTTCCCACAAAATCCCAACGGTTTTTGGCCGTATTTTTCGATTTTCGATTCATTTAATTTTGTTAACTGTCGGATGATTGTTGTTTTGTAAAATCTCCATGAAACCCAGGGATCGCTGACTAAATTCCATGGTATTAGATATATAATTCTATTATATATTTATCTATTATTATCATTAAATAGCTATATCCTAGATATTGAGCACTTTCCGTATTATATAGCACTTGATTCGCCACAAACCCTCAAAGTGATTTCATAACAACCAACACTGGTATAATAATAATTATGAAAATAATAATAATGTTAATAATAAAAAAAGAGAATTTGCAAAATTGTCGACTTTGCTGTCCCGGTGGACCACAGAATAAATCTGAAGGAAAGTGAAAAGAAGGATAAGTACCTCGATCTTGCTAGAGTATTGAAAAATCTTTGGAACATGAAAGTAACGATTGTGCCAATTGCGATTGGTGCGTTAGGCACAATAACTAAAGGATTATTAAAAGGCCTGGAGGACTTGGAAGTTGGCGGACGGGTGGAGACTATCCAAACGACAGCATTGCTAAGAACAGACAGAATCCTTAGACGAGTCCTGGAGACGTGATGAGACTTGCTGTCACTTAAACTCCAGTGAAAAACCATCAGCTAACACTGATGTGAAAAACTCTAAAGGAGTAAATAATAATAATAATAATAATAATAATAATAATAAGAGGAAGAAGAAGAATAGTATATATCTATATATATATAACTTAGAATATCAAGTCTATTGACCTCATGATTATTGTTATACTCGCAATGTTTTGGCCGATATATGTTTCGGCTTTTTCTGGCGTTTCATGTCGAACTCAGAAGTCCCCACAGAATCTCGAACTGAACCCTTTATTTGAACCACAGGAAGAGACTGTTTCAATTCAGTTTACCCTAACCAGGCACATGTTATAGTAATTATTCCTGCTTATTTCTAGCGATTCTTGGGATTGAATTTGCAACCTCCTGATGATTTCACCCAGATGCACTTTCAAACTAAACGCCTCATCGACTGCATCTTATGTCTTTGCAAGATACATCTGGTTCAATCCCAACAACCGTTAAGAATATCAAGGAGTACTTACTATATCCTAACACTAGATAGCATTTATCAAGCTTCATCTCAGAAATTTTGACAAATATATAGATATATATATATATAGTCATTCAAAAATTTCGAGGTGTCATCTAGATTCTAGCTTTGCATCACATCTCTCCCTTTTGTATACATCTAACATGACCAGCGATTAAGACAGAAATCTGAATTGTTTTTTCTTGTTTTTTCTTCTTATTTAAGAAGTTTTTGCCACAGCAAATATGTTCAACTATAGCAGGTCATTCTGGGTGAGTTTTATCCCATTTTTAAAGAATCCTATATATATATATATATATATATATATATATATATATATATATATATATAACAGCAATAGAACAGAGGAAGGCTCGAATAGATGTTAACCTTGTAGTCAAGCTGAGATTCGAGTCCAAACCTCAATAATGAATGACTAGATTCCATGAAACGTAGTTGGTTTCTCGTCACAGTTCTGGGGGAGCCAGATATATATAAATGCAGCTACTGACCGACTGATCTTAGAGCCTCATGATATATATGCTTTTACATTAAATTATATTTGAGTGAGGGTGCTGAAAACATTGGAAAATACCAAGTGAGCCAATAAATTTCAAACACTCTCTTCTAAAACAGTATAACGACTTCTACGTAGACGATGAAAATGAACTAAGTTCTCGTGGATGAAAGAAAACACAAGAACACATCACTTCAAATATAAGGCCTTTAATTGCTTTTTCTCGTTTTGTTTTGTTTCTGAGACTGTGGAAATACATGGAAACGGATAAAAACACAGTTTTAAAAGTATGTTCACTGGCCTTTCTTTGGTTTTGTTGGAACTGGTTCTATACGAATGTTTGGAGTGGTAGGGTGGGGTTCTTTCTTTCTCAGCCTACGCTTTGACTTCTCACGCTCCTATTAACCATCCACAAATGGTCGACTGGAGAAAACAAATCAGGCTTTTTTTAAGGAAGTACTCTCAATAAAGTAAGTTAAGTTGGCGACCTTAGTCGAGGGTGACACAAAGGCTCCCATTTCAACAGCTACTACACCGAGGTGTAGACGGGGGCGCTACTCCTTTCCCTTTATTTCTCCACTTTACCCTTGATACGTACCTTATATTGCTGAGTGTTAAGCCAGGTGGCAGCAAGTACCATTTTTAAAGTCATTGGTATGACGTGACCGGGGATTGAACCCTGGTTTACCGGAAAATTTGGTGAACACTATCCACTGGACCAATTGCCATGTTCGCGTGACGTTTTAGGTGACTGGAGCAGTTTGTTGATTTCGGTCACACATGTTTATTTTCCTGCGGGCTGTCAGAGAAAACGTATCATATTGCATTTAGTCTCCTGGTCATGATATTCAACTTAGTCGATTTGTCACTTTTATGGCAGCTATTTTTTTTTTCAGATAATTTATAACGCCCGCCACCCACAGACACACAATCAATTCACTTTAGCACTTGTTCAATATATAATAATAGACTTGGAAGGGAATTTGACCTCTGTCGAGAGACGATAGTTGACATGCGGAACCTACAAGATCTTCCATAAGAAACATTAACTTAACATTCCTTTCAGTTAAAGTGGATTCATGCCTTTAAAAGTGAAGTGAACCAGATTATCTTAGAATTTAAACAAATTTTGCTGATTCCATTTATCTTGCTTTTAAAGCAAAAACTTTATAATCAACAAAAAGTCGTGTATGAAGAACTCAATAATGGCGACTAGTTTTGTAACGCAAAACTTAATAGAATTTCAAGAAGTAATTGTCTTAACAGTTTGTTGCACTACTGAATAGAGGTTAGAATACGTAATTCAGTAAACCAATGCCAAATGCTGCTAAGAGTCTGTTAGTATGGTCCAAAAATAAGAATAAAGCAAGAAATGCAAGGAGCAAAGGATAAAGAAAAAACACAAAAAGAAGATGAAGGAGGAAAGTTGGTGAGGAAGAGGTAAGAAAGTAGATGAAGGAAAAAACAAAACAAAACAAAAAAAACAAGACGGAATTTGAAAAACAAACAAGAAAAAAAGAAAGACGAAGAAAGGAAAAGTGTAAAAAAAAAGTTAGAAAAGAAAATAATTTAAGAACATAGTTGACGAAACTAGAAGATGAAAAAAAAGGAAGAAACAAAGAAACACATAGAAGAAGAAAGAATGAAGAAGATAAAAATGAAAGTAAAAAAAGAAAAAAAGACAGAAGCAATAAGGTTGAAGAGGAGGAAAAAGAATAAGAAAAAAGAAAAGGGGTGTCCTCGTGGCGTAACGGTTAAAGCGATGGTCTGCGGAATCGTAGTAAGCGAGTTCGTACTCCAGTCGAACTATTACGTTCACTTTCGGGTAAATACCTTTGGGAAAGGTATGAACCCTCTTATCCTCCCAGCTATAGGTTAAATAGTACCACTACTTTTCTTCTGGGAGAATGTCTTTGGCATTAAATAACTTACAAAGGTTGATATGCCATTAAACAAAGAAAGCAAACCAAACCGAAAAAAGAAAAATATATATTCGATGATTTAACCCCTCCCCCATAAAAAGAACATTAACGAGATGAATTTATGAAAATTTCACTGTTTATTTGATATGTAAAAATAAATATTATACATATTGTGTATATATATATATATATATATATATATATATATATATATATTCCTGCTGTTCGGGATCAGGTTTCTACATAAAAAGTGTCACCAAAATAATTGCTTCTTCGCTACGGATACAACTCTTCCTAATTTGCTAGTTATATACATCAACAATGATTGCGCCTTTCCAAACGACATCTCCTAATTTGATTGAATATAGCTTCGCATCTTTTTTAATGGCATCTCAACCTTCAGGGAATATGTGATGGTAAAGCCATTTACATAGCAGAACAGTAGCTGTGTTATTCAAATCACAGCTAGGGTGAACGGGGTTCATAATTTTCCCAATGTTTTAGTCCGAAAGTGAACGCAATAAATTGACTAATATATATATATATATACATATATATATATATATATATATATATAGTCAATACACGGCCAATTCATATATAAAAATATACATAAAAATCACATACAGAGCAAAATATATCATTAATAACTAGATGATTAATAAGTTTATGTTGTTTCGTTGGATGGTTGGTTGGTTGGTTGATTGATTTATTTATCAACCCTTTTCGAGGTCATTTAACGCTGAAATAAATTTCAAACTATTCAATTTACTATAAGTATAGTTTTTTCATCTACAACAGTTAAATGTCAAAGCTATTCAGCTAAATGCTAAAACAGTTCTATTTTAAATTATTCAGTTTAGCATAAGGACACAGTTTAGTTCTATTTAAAATTTTTTATTTCAAACAGTTCTATTTCAACAGTTCATTTCAAACAGTTCTGTTTAGCGTGAGTGCACAGACTCAATATCAAAAACAGTTCTATTTTTAAAAAGTTGGTTTAGCCTAAGTACAAAGTTTAGTTCTATTTAACCCATAGATAGAACCCTATCAGGTGCTACCACTCCGGACCTGTGTGAACCGATGGCAATGAAGGGGTACTCTGTATTCATAAAAGTTCTATCATTAGTGGATAAATTAATGTTCAAAAATCTACCTGAAGATCCAGTTGATAGCAGGAGAAATAAATTTAAAATGGAATATATCAATGAATTTTCTTGTCATTAATGATATATATATATATATATATATATATATATATATATATATATATATATATATATATATATATATATTGCTTTCATGTCTTATCAATTGTATAAATACAAAAAAAAGGCATTTAATGAAAGAGATTGTTTATAATTGAATTATTTGCCAACGTTAAACCAAACAGATTTACGTTTAAGCTTCATCAGTTGAAACGTGTGTCGTATTATCTGATTAATAAGTGATGTAAATAGTATTGCTTGATATTTAATTTAAAAAACAGAAAATTTTTCTTATATATATATATATATATATAATATCCATGGAATCAAACTATTTTAACAGATGAATTATGAAACGTTATATACACACACACACACACACACACACACACACACACACATATATATATATATATATATATATATATATATATATACATATCGTCCGAACACATCTTACGGATAGATTAAGATATAATAGCATTGATACTGGGCTCATCAGGGACTTGGAATCTTTCAACATCAGACACCCTTGCTCAGTTAACCCAGCTTGAATTGACGATTACACAGCTTGGTTCACGACCTTTATTAATGGGGCAGCTCGCTATATCTAGTCATTACGTTGGGTTTTCATGGGGTATCCCTGATGTTCTAATGGCCCTCTTTTTTAGCCAGTATGGTTACCCCAATTCTTGTCAAGGCTTGGCGCAGTGAACTTCCTACAAGCCATAACCATCTCGCTACGATTAGCACTCGCAAAGTTTACCGGGCATGGCGTCTGATCTGTTTATCTAACTGTTCATTTATGACATTTTCCAGGCACTAACTCAGCGCCGCTATCTATCTATCTATCTATCTATCTATCTATCTAATGCAAACCTCTTCTGATGAATAAAGCACTCTGGTATCCGATAACGCAAAATATAAACAAGCGAAAGCCACTAAATATGGGAATATGGGAGATAATTCCTGAGCTGACGTATGTTGCCCAAATGGCTAAAGGGTTAGATGCAAAGTAAGGTGGGTTTCGATCCCGGCTTGAAGCATCCTGCGTCTCTAGCCACACTGAAGAGTTGTGATACAATGAAACAGTCTGTCTATGGATGACTATATATATTTATTTTGTTTAATTTTTTCCGTTGCTTTCTTTCCTAGTATTCAATGCCAAAAGAAGAACAGTTATGGTACTATTAAACCTAGACCTTGAAGGATTAGAGTTTCCTACTTTTATTAGTCCAAAACTAATGCCATAACTTGACTGGTATTTGAAATTGTTTTTCTGAATATATATATATATATATATATATACTCATGAAAACTCTTGAAAAGCGACACATTTATAAGCAGAAACAATCTGCTCTCAAATTATCCCGCATTCACGCATGCGGTTGTCGAAACCGATATTCTGTCGAATCATTTTCGAGAAGTCTCGCAAGATTAGATTTTAGGCAACGTAGGTTGATATGGTGACCACGTGATGATAAATTCTCTTTTTGGCTTCAGCCGAAACTCAAATGCTTAATTTCGTTAAAGAGAAAGCTTGGCATTTTCTGAATTCTTCTATTTCCTTCTACCATTCTTTCTTTTTACTTTTCTTTTCTTTTTCTTTTTTTTTTCTTTTGTTTTTATCGTAAAAAAAATTAGCACTCATTTACAATATTTCAAAAAGCCCATATTGAAAACTTTCAGAAGATATCGGATACCAAATTTAGAGTATTGCAAACGTTTTAGAAATATGCAGTAGGTCTCGCGAGATTCTCGGGGAATATTCATTGGATTAAAAAGCAAATATAGTTTGATACACTCAGCTTCGGTGCAGGATGAGGTTATTTTTTCCTTGGTTTTTCATTCTCCTTCATTTCTGTCCTTTCCTTCTCTTATCAGTTTTTTCTCATTGATTCTCTTTTCTTTTACTTTCTCTTTCTATCATTCTCTTTTTCTCTTCCTCCCTTTTATTTTTTATCACTTTCTTTCTTTCCCCATCTTCCTTCACCCTCTTTTCTCATCTCTTTTCTCCTAATTTCAATTTTTACACATCCTCTTTCTTTCTTTCTTTCTTTCTTTGGTCTCACTTTCTGTCACTCTCCTTTTTCATCCTTCAATTTTTCTCATTACAACCTTCTTTTCCTTTTTTCCCATGCCCTAACCCCTCATTTCTCATTTCCCTTTTCTGTCTTTCTTTCTTTCTTTGGTCTCACTTCCTATCCCTCTCCTTTATCATCCCTTAACATTTCTCATCACGAGTTTTTTTTCCCCGTTTTCCCATCTCACAAACCCTCTTTTCTTATCTTCCTTCTCTATCGTTCTTTTTTTCTTTCTTTCCTTCTTTGGTCTCACTTTCTATCACTCTCCTTTTTCATCCCTCAATTTTTCTTATCATCACTTCTTTTCGTCTTTTTCCCATGACCCAACCCCTCATTTCTCATCTCCTTTCTCAGTCTTTTCATATCTGTCTTCGACTTTCTTCTGTTTTTCTCTCATTTTCTACGTCTCTTTCCCCCGCCTCTCTATTTTTCTCCTGTTTCTCTCAAGTAACCTTTCTCTCAATTCTTTTTCTTTTCATTTTCTGGCTGCTTTATTTCCTTTCTTTTTACATTAAATTTGCTTATTGTTCAAATTTTCATTCATTTTAAATTGTCGTTCTTTTTTTTTTTTTTTTTTAGATTCATTTGATTTAATTTATAAAAATCTAAATCTCCTTTGATAATCCCGTGATCGAATTTTAGGATTTAATAAACGAAAAACAATGCGAAAAAAAATAGATGAAGATTTATTTTTACCAAAGAAATTGATTGTCAGATATTGATTGAAAGTAACAACCAACACCAAAAGATTATCATATGCGAATTTTATTTATACATGAACAACTAAACAATAAACTTAGTCGAATACGCCCACAGACACTCACGCTTCGTCTTAGTATATTAGCATTGTTCAGACCATAAATGAGAGATGTATTTACTAACTCCACTCAACGTGCAGGAAATGACACAAGGTCAGTTTTTGAGCAGAGTTTAACAGATTTGAATTCAGAGTTTTTCTTCCCCTGGACCAGTTGCCCAATTTAGGTTAAAGAGCTGTACTATTTAGCCATAGCTGGGGGCGAATAGTTGGAGTCATACCTTTCCAAAGTCTATTAGAGTCGGGTAAAACAAAAGCAGATTCGTCCAGAATTTAAAATCAAATTGCCATGTCCAGTTCCTGTGCCGTTAATCATTACACAAACAGCGCATTTACACGGGTATCAGAACATTTAATATATATTTGGGCTTCTAATAATGGCTTTAATCGTGTAGACGTATTGCTTGAATAAAACATTTCTTGGGGAAGTATGCAATCATTTACTAAGCGTTTTGCTCAGATGTGGCTGGTTTGGTTTCTTTATTTAAGGGCATATCAACATTTGTAGGTTTTTTAATGCCGAAGCCATTCTCCTAGAAGAACAGCTTGGAGGATAAGGGGGTTCATACCTTTCCCAAGGGTATTTGCCCGAAAGTGAACGTAATAGCGCGACTGGGGTACGAACTCGCTTACGACGATTCCGCAGTCCATCGCTTTAACCATTACACCAGGAGGATACCCCCCACTCTCTTCAGATGTGGCGAAAGGTTGAATAAATGGGACACCAATGAGACTGGAAATCACATGTGGAAGTTTGTTAATTAGGCTTGCAAACCATTACACCACCCGAGATGAATCTAGAGGAAACAAGTATGACGAAATGATTAATATGCTTAACTGCGAGATCGAAGTATGCGAGTTCGAACTTCAATATCGTGTTCACTTTTGAAGAAAGACTCATGGGAAAATTATTGGCCCTTTATCATCCACTGTTCATTTACGAGGGTGGTTTCGGCACTGAATAATCTACAGCGGTTGATATGCCTTTAAACCAAAGAAGTCCAACCAAATGCTTCTAAATAACCCGAAAATTTGAAATAACTTAAGCAATCAAAAACAGATGACTGAAAGAAAGGATTCTTAAAAGAAAGTAAGGATACAAAGATGAGTAAAAAGTTCTGCAATATTTTGGTAGTACGGGAGGCACATATTTGCTTTATTATTCAAGTTACATCAAAAGCAGTTGGTTTGTTAATTGGTTGGTTGGTTGGTTGGTTGGTTCGTTCGTTCGTTCGTCTTACGGCGTTTCAATCCTTTTCGGGCCATTTAACGCCTTATCAAATTTTAAACAAATCAGTTCAGTATAAGTAAAGTTTTTCTTTACAAACACTTTAATAACAAAACAGTTATATTTCAAACAATTCAGTTTAGAATAAGTATACAGTTTAGTTCTACATGACCTTTAGATATGACCCTATCAGGTGCTATCACTCCGGGGTCAGAAATGAAGCTGGGTCCAATAGGAGTGAAGGGGTACTCTACATTCCCCAAATCTCTTAGGCTGTAGACCAGCCATTTGATGGTTTAATCAAACTCGTTGATAGGGCATGTTACCACTCTGCAGAAATGCATTCGATGTCTTCTAGAGCCCCAGCTGACTGGTCTTAGGCTACAGAACAGAGGATTCAGCACCAGATGCGGCATAATCTTGTATGAGACTGTATTTCTGATTTAGGCTTCTAGCGTAAGCCATGGATTATATATTCCCCATTATGACTAGAAAACGACAATTTGGTTTTGCATAAATTCTTTTCTTTGTAAGATTATCAAGCCAGTCTTCTATTTTTCTAGTAATACTTTTGAAAAACAAATGAATAGTTTTACATTTTTTGCAGTTGAGGGGTGCAGCTCTAAGTGATTTAAGGAGTATATAAACATTAGTTGTCTGAATTTTGAAGACGAACCTTGATTTTTATCATTCAGCGTTTTCGGACTATTGTCTTCATCTTTATTTTCATATTCACAACAATTCGGCCGATATGTTCTCCAGCTCTCTTTAGGTGTTTCTAGCCGAATTCGGGAGCCTACGCAGCCCTTTGGACCTTTATTTAATCCACGGACGTCGCTTGCTCTGATTCCGTCAACCATAACCAGGTTCGCCAAATTTTATCTTATCTTTATATCGACACAATGGACTGTTAACACTTTGTACATAGAGTTGATCATTATACCTGATTTTTGGAACGAATTCCCATGGTGAAATGGCTAACGTGCTAAACTGCAGCTACTAAGTAAACAAGTTCGATCAACAGTAGCGCTATTATGTTTACGTTTTAACTAGAATTTTTCGGCAATGTATGAAATCCCTTAAATAATACCACGACAGTAATTCTGTTGCATTTTCAGTTGATTTGAACGTGACAAATGGATTTTTTTGTTAAAAGAAAAATACTTTGACGGCTGACCAGATGTGAGTACAAAAAGGAGTCATATTCAAGTGTCATCAGAATCCTGGCAAATGTTTGAAGTGATGAGATCTCCCATCAAAAACTCAGTATGCACTCAATACCTCTTCGACTCTCTCTCTCTCTCTCTCTCACTCACTTAGACTCCCACATTCGTAGCAAACCGGGGAAATAAAGAACATACGTTATATTTTTTACATGCAATTGTTCAATATTTTTGTTACAAAGTCCAGCTGCAGTGTGCAACCCGGTAGGAAGAACTCAAGGTCCAGTATACAGCACTTCTTCAAGGATGACTTTGGCATAAAATAACCCAAAAAGCTTAATATGACATTAAACAAAAGAAACAAACGAACTTTGGGTACATTAATGTCATTCCTTCTCCGATTACATCTCTGGAAAATGGTTTAAGTTACTCTAAAATTACAATCCCTGAAGGGTTAATTATATATATTGCCCCGTTATTCGTTTCCATGTTCTTAAAATGATTAGTTGATTAATTGATTTAAAGGAATACCAACCAGACTATGGTTATTTTATGCCAAGAGGTCAGAGAATCGCATTCATTGTATATTCTTAATTACATTTTTTTCTATAGTTGTTTATTCAAAGTATTTTTTCATATCGTCAGATCAGATACAAACCTTTTCTTAAGCAGATATATTTAACCCATATATAGACCTTAACAGTTACTACCAGTCCAAGCCAGAGTGGACCTGGGAAGAATGGTCATGAAGAAGCTCTCTATACTCTCAAGATCTCCAGAATTAGAGCCGCGCCATCAAATGAAGTTTAGTGTCATACCCATGATACTCCCCAGTGGATGTCTTATCTCTGTTCAAATAATACAATAACGAATTTAAAGCTCCTTCGAAGTTACTAAAAAGTGTTAAATGAATGTATATGTTGTCTAAACACAAATCATTTTTAATAAAAAAATATTAGAAAGAACAACAGCTTTATGCACATCTACTTCAGTTTTTAGTTTTACTCAAAATAACTTTCATTATTAATTATTATTAGAAGTCTAAGAACATGGACGCTGGTGATATGAAAAAATGTATTCCTGTCTTTATGGCAAAAGTGTTCGTGGTGAAAACAGAAGATTAGATAAGTCTTACCTGCTGAAGAGGTCAATGTTGAGGAAGACATATTCTCCATTGTTGAAATTTAGTTCTTCGGCTTTGATCATGATGTCTCTTACTGAATCAGGGTCAGCACACAGTACAACGACTGTAAGAGAAAAAGAAATATGTTATAAACGGTCAGATATTATCATCAATTGCGCATGTGCACACAAACACACACACACACACACACGCATAGATATACACACACAAATATACACACATTTACATGCAGACAGAGACACAGACACACACATATATATATATATATATATATATATATATATATATATATATATATTCTACATTTATTTTCTCTTTCTTCTTTTGTTAATTTATGCTGAGTAGCTATTGCGGTTGGAAATAATGATAATGATTTCCCAAAAATGAAAAAGAATTGAAGCCCTAATACAAACAATAAGAATATAAAATCAGGATACAGGGATGGGATCTTGTAAAGAAAAATGTGTCATGCTATTAATGAGAAGCGGAAAACAACAAATAATGGAAAGAAGCGAACTACCAAATCAAGAAAAATCAGAGCTCTCTAAGAAAAGGAAACTTACAAGTACTTGGTAATATTGGAAGTGAACACCAGCAAACAAGTTGAGATGAAAGAAAAAAAATAAAAACAGTAAAACTACACAAAACCAAACACTACAGCAGGAATCTGAAGAAAGGGATAAACACTTGGACAGTTCCTCTTGCGAGATACTTAGGACCATTCTTAAAGTGGATGAGGGAAGAACTTCAATAAACGGACAAGAGAACAAGAAAAATTATATGATGCATAAGGCTTTTAAATGTGAGAGATAACGTAGAATCAAGAAAAGAAGGGGGAAGAGGACTTGTCAGCAATGAAGGTGGCGTCGATGCATCGATACGACGACTCGCAGACCACATAAAAATTGCAAAGAAAGACTAACAGAACAATAGCTACGAAAGCAACGTGGGAAGAAAAACAAATCTACGGACATACCAAGCGACAAGCAAATGAAATTTCACACGGAAAAACTTGGACATAGCTAAGAAACTGAAACCTTCAGAGAGAAATTGAATTTTTGCTATCAAAAATGAACAATTCAATTTAACATTTGTTATTTGTTTACACACAGGTAAGTAGTTATTATTTCCCAACCCCTCCGCTCGGGCAGGATATGACACAATGTCAATTTTTAAGCGGAGTTTAACAGGTTTAAATTCAGAGTTTTCTTTCTCCTAGACTAGTTTCCTCACCAAGGCTGAAGAACCTAGTCTGTCCAACTATTTACCCATAGCTGGAGGGAGAATAATTGGATTCATACCTTTCCCAAGGGTATTAGTGCTATGTGAAATGCAATCAGTCTCGGCCAGGATTTGAACTCGAGTCACCGTGTCCATTTCCTACGACAATAACTATTACACCACGGGCACCTTTTTTTATATGACACATGGTCAATTTTTAAGCGGAGTTTAACAGGTTTGAATTCAGAGTTTTCCTTCTCCTAGACTAGATGCCTCACCAAGGCTGAAGAACCTAGTCTGCCCTACTATTTACCCATAGCTGGAGGTAGAATAATTGGATTCATACCTTTCCCAAGGTATTAGTGCTATGTGAAATGCAATCAGTCTCGTCCAGGATTTGAACTCGTTACGCCGTGTCCATTTCCTACGACGATAACCATTACACCACTGACACCACACGTAAGTAGTTAAACAGTTCTATTCGACCCTTAGATGGAACCGTACATGTACTACCACTCCAAGTAAGACAGAGCTAGTGAAAAATATGGCTCTTTCCATAACGGAAATTGAACACTTTTGAAATGTATTTATACTCTGCCAAAATAGCCATCTTTCACTCCCGATTTCACCGTTGCTACTGATAACACAGACCAACCTATAAGTACCTACCACATTGCTCATTGTCACTAGAATCTTCGTTGGAATCTATCCGTACCATCGCGTTTCTTTTTCTTATTCAATCACTGCATTTTTATTGGCACATAGCAAGTTTTTGTAAAACAGGTTGTTCTTTGCACCTTATTCTTGAGAGGAATGGCTTGTTTGAAGTTATTTTATATATATCGGAAGATTTGTGACTAATTCATGCTTCATTTTTTAGTTATTAGCTTATCGAAAATGTGTGACTGGCTCTATACAGGCTTCCACCACTATAAACAAATCATTAGTGTTGATAGTTCAACTGGTCACAACTAAGCCTTCATACGTCGAGATCTCTGTCCACACACACAGACACAGACACACACACACACACATACGTCGAGATCTCTGTCCACACACACAGACACACACACACACACACACACACACACACACACACACACACACACACACACACACACACACATGTATATATATATACTCTGAAAGTTCTCTCATATATCACAAAAATATTTTCTAATAAAAGTTACCAGAATAATTTAGATCATTTCCAGAGGAATATCTTACTATCAAAACGTATATTATTAGCAGTTATTTATTACCAATCTTTACAGCTACTGCGTGAAAGCTCTATAACCAGATCTATGAGTATGTATTAGTTCACACACACACACACACACACACACACACACACACACACACACACACACACACACACACACACACAGATACACACACGTATATATATATATATATATATATATATATATATATTCTAAGACTGAAAGCAAACATCAACACGTATGAAAAAAGGAAAAACGAAAATATGACATGTGCTTATGTATTCATTTACCCAATGCTGCACCAAGAGCAGATTGTGACCAAGGTCACCTTTCAAACGGGGTTCAGCTAGTCTGAATTCAAGGTTCTCCTTCCCCTAAAATGGTTGCACAGCGAACGCTAAAAGACTTATGCTGCTCTTTTATTGTTCTGAGACGAAGAAGAGATAAATTCATTCCTTTCCCAAGGACATTAGCACGAAGCGAAATGACAATTGACTTGTCCAGGCTTCAAACTCAGATCACTGATTCCATTTCCCTATGACCCTTATTAATGTATCAGAATATACATGAGTTAAAATAAAAACTCTTGAAATAATATATATATATATTTCATTAAGAAAAACAACAAACCGGTCACATTAGGATTATAAATTTATTTCCTGATAATGTTTTAAATGTTCACTCTTGAATAGTTTTCTTGTCCTGATGGAATTACTCCCAACTCCGGTTTAACTGGACCAAATAATACCTATATATATATATATATATATATATATGTGTGTGTGTGTGTGTGTGTGTGTGTGTGTGTGTGTGTGTGTGTGTAGGAGGTAAATTGTTATACTGGCGCAAGTGTTGATGCGATTTTCATTTGTAAATATAGAAGAACTGAATGATGAGTAACTCTGTTTTTATGGTAACATAAGGCAATAATTGATAAATTTTAATATTTTAGCAATTTCAATTTTTAATATTGATAAAAATGCAAACCAATTTTCAATTTATATCCCCCAGCATTGGCAGTGGATTTTATTTTCTTTTTCTTTCATCAAACTTAACTTTGATTCGAAATTGCTGAGCCACAAAAAGCATGATCCAATTAAACATTATTGAAATATTACAAATATCAGGGATAGAGTTTGAAGCAACGATAATAAATTTCAAGAAAGGAAATCAAATAACATGTTCTTTATAGATTTTTTAATTTTCCTAACAGAATTTGTGATTTTTTTCCATATTTTTTATTATTCATAAAACTTGGAGCATAAAAAAGTTTTAGGTTGTGAGCTTGAAAAACAAAGTATGACAGAAAAGAGATAAAAACACATTTAAAATTATTATATAAAAATTGCCATAGATTTTAACAGCATAACAGAACCATTTACGTATAAACACTTAAAATTTAGCAAAATATCAGAAAGAACAAAATCTAACATTTTGACTTTAGAATTTGAAAGCTATAAGAATCTTTTAACTTTTCTCCCTATTCAATGAATATAGTCCCACTTCTTCGCAAATGAGACACACCCAAATCCGTGAGGATACTTGAAAGTAAATTATATATATATATATATATATATATATATATATATATATATATATATATATATATATATATATATTGGTGTGTGTGTGCAGTGTCATGGCGGTGGCTAGTGTGGTTTCATTAGAAGAGATAGATTTTGTCCAGGGGATATTACGTTATTAATTATTGAGAGTCCATTCAGATGCTTTTTCTCGGCTTACTTAACTTCGGCACTTTGCGAAATAACTAAAAGATATTATCAGGGACATTGCCGTTCTGGGAGGATACAATTCGAATTCATCTACGCGAAAGGATGCAGGCTTCCTTGACAGTGTCATTATTACACACACACATACGCACACACACACACACACACACACACACACACACACACACATACATACCTACATAATACAAACATATATGTATATATATACATTCACCCACACGCGCGCACGCGCGTGCACACGCACACACACACACACACACACACACACACACACACACACATATATATATATATATATATATATATTGAAGCGAATCTTTATGAAATCATAGGTAAAAAATAGAATGACAATATAAAAAGAGAATGAACTACATCATGTAAAAATACTTAGATGATTGTTTCATTTTCTGGAGATGCCAATGGGGGGGGGACATTAATGATATACATAGCTTACTCCAAATCTTACACCTGAAATAAAATTCACCATGGAAGACAGCTTTAAGGAAATACCATATTAATAAGTAAGTAAAGTTGGTGAGGGTAGTCGAGGGTGACTCGAAGATTCCCTTTTGTGTAGGGGAGGACGCTACTCCCTTTTCCCGGATTGCTCCACTTTACTTTGATTGATCCATTTTACCCTTGATCCTTACCATAAAATGCTGAGTGTTAAGCAAGGTGACATCAAGTACCATTTTTTGAGTCTTTGGTATGTCTCGACCAGGGATTGAACCCAGATCACTCTACTAATTATGCCAATGGCCCGGTTAAAAACTAAAATGGCCAAATTATCTCAGACATTGATTACAAACCCACGAAAACCTAATAATGCATACACTTTAAAAGTCACCACACCAAAATATGCTGCCTTGGTTAATACTCAGCATTATAAGGTAAGGATCAAGGGTAAAGTAGAGTAATTCAGGAAAAGGAGTAGTGCCCTTCCGTATATCTTGGTGTAGTAGCTATTGAAAAGGGAGCCTTCAGATCATCCTCGACTAAGGTCGCCAAATTTACTTACTTTACTTTATTTACCAGTGTCTCCACTCGATCAGGAAGTGAAACAAGTTCAACATTTGTGGGGTTAAACAGGCTTGAAATCAGTTCTCCTTCTTCTAGACTGGTTGCCATGCAAAGGCTAAAGAGCACAGTCTGACTTACTGTTTACCTATTGCAGAGGAAAAATAGTTGAATTTATAACTTTCATTGGGGAATTAGCAAAATGTCAAATCCAAAGTGCTCTCACCAGGATTTGAACTCAGGTCACCCTGTCCCCGATGATAAACATTACACTACGATGGCCTCCCGACATTGCGAGTGCATCCATATATGAAGAAGTTAAGATAGAGACGGAAGCCAACGAATCTCTTTCAGGGTTGTAAAGTTTTCATAAAATTTTGGGAAGATGGCATGATTTTATCCTGAGTAATTTTTTTTTCCAATTGTGTGAGGAATTTATCTCTGTTTTTGCTTCTGTCCCTGAATTTAGTAGTAGTGCTTTCCGTTCAGATTCTAGAATGAGTTGTCTATTTTTTCCATACCATTCCTTTCTTTAAATATCATCCCTTTCTTTAAATAATTAAATTTTCAATCATTGCACATATCTTTTATATTTCTTATATAAAACTTCTTATAAATCTGAGAAATCCAGTACAACGAACTATAAGAAAAACTACTATGAACCTTTTGTGTGTTCATCAAAAAATCTGTTTAGAGAAAGACAGCTACCAAAATATTTCTTTACGGATCAACGGCTGCACAAAGATTTTCAAGGTGAGAAAAGAAATATTTTGAGTCCATGAAAATTTGTGATGTAACAATCTTTATAGATTCTTTCCAATAAATTTTGATATTATGACTGCTAGAAATGGATATCCCGTGTATATATATATATATATATATATATATATATATATATATATATATATATATTCTTTTGTTATAATCTTATCGAAAATTTGTGACTGGTTCAATACAGGCTTCCGCCACTATAAACAAATCATTGGTGCACGTAGTTCAACTGGTCACACCTTTAATTGAACGACTGAGCCTTCTCTCTCTCTCTCTCTCTCTATATATATATATATATATATATATATATATATATATATATATATATTCTAAGACTAAAAGCAAACGTCAACACTTATGAAAACGGGAAAAACAAAAATATGACATGCCCTAATGTATTCATTTACCTAATCCCTCACCAACAGGAGGTTGTGACCCAAGGCCACTTTTCAAACGGAGTAAAGCTGGTCTGAATTCAAGGTTCCCCTTCCCTTGAACTGGTTGCACAGCGAAAGCTAAAAAAGACTTAGGCTGCCCTTTTTTGTTCTGAGACGGAGAAGAGATAATTTATTCCTTTCCCAAGGGCATTAGCACGAAGTGAAACGCAAATTGACTTGTCCAGGGTTCAAACTCAGATCACCGATTCCATTTCCCTATGACCCTTGTTGATGTATCAGAATATACATTAGTTTAAATAAAAAGTCTTGGAATAAAAATGTAAAAAAAAGAAAGAAAAAATAATGATCGATGGAAAATGAGGTGGCTACTCGCCCCCACCACCTACTGTTAATGAAACTCTCCTTGGGATGAAATCTGTTCACGTTTCAATAAGATAAGCCAATTAGCTTAAGGGTTTATTGGTAACAAGCTCACATGCATATAAATATATAGAGAGGACGGAAAATAAATTTGCAATCGCCTGAAGGACGATACAGATGATAACCTGGGAATATTATGTTTCTGCCAGGGATTATTATATACATATTAACATTCAAAAGTAATGGCCAGAGTTTGTAACCCTTTGAAAGAGAGCATATAGTGTAATTATATGGGGTCTGAATAGTGTTGATTCACACGCCATTTTTGAAACATGTGTACGTACTGATCTACATATGTGATATTTCACATTAATTCAGTTATATTACCTGTACCTTTAAACTAGAATAAGATGGGCTACCCGGTGTTGCCCGGTGAATGATGTAATACTTCATATCACATTATAATCAGAAATATATTCTCTTGTAAATTTATTCTTGATTAATTAATCAATTATTTAATTCATTTTATTTATTTCTTATTTAGAAGTGAATATGAGTAAAATCTTTATTGATATGTTCATGAAAAGGAAGAGAGGTTTTTTTCATAATTTTTTCCCTTCTCGTTCGCCTGATTTTGAAAGAGATAAGAATAATAAAGATTGTTTTATTGGTGTGCGAAAGATCTGGCGATTTTACAAGATGGAATACACCAAAAGTGCCCCTGGCTGGGTTCCTGGTAGCTGAATCAACTCAAAGCCGATTTTTAATTTATTGCCAAGAAAATGTAATATAAAAAATCTCACTAGAAAAGTTTATGTTGAAATTTAAAAAATTCTTTAACATACAAGATGGATAAATAAATATAAATTTAGATATAAACAGAATCAATTACTTATTTAGAGGGTTAGACATGAAGAAACAGACAGACACACACACACACACACACACACACACACACACACACATATATATATATATATATATATATATATAGGAAGTAAAAATAGAAAATAAACCAAATTTGATGAATTTATAATGAAGGTCGCCGTTCTACATTTCAGGTTTGATAACCTCCTTCAAGACTTGAAGTTCACGAAAAGCGTTGTTTAAATAGCGATGGATGTCTGTTAAAATACTAGAAGAAAAGAAAATGCGTATTTCCCTATTTACTCCCAAATAGATAGATAGATAGATAGTAGGAAAACATATATATAAATATAATGGCATAGCAATTCAGTTGCATTGGTAAGAATAAGATAGATAGATAGATAGATCATTAACTTCTGTAGAAAGCGATAATTCATAGAACGTTTAAAGTAGACCGTAAGTACAGAAATCAATTGATCAATAGAATAATGTATCCCTATTTCTGCGTTCTATTTATTCACCCGATAGCGTTTGATAATATATTGGCAAAAATATAATTCTTCTTAATAACTTCGCTCCGCCAAAATTACAACAGTCAATTTGTTTGATCGATTCATCTGGTTCCGATTTATGCAGGTCATGCCCCTGAGCCACACTTCACTGTCTCACTTTGAGAGAGATAATACACACACACACACACACACACACCAACACACACATACATACACACATATATATATATATATTGCTTCATTTTGCATGTTTCCTTAAGTGAAGCACTTGGCTCTACGATAGTTCTGAAAATACACAGTTTAGTTTGCATCGCAATTTCAGTTCGGTATCTGGAGTGAAGCTGGTTTTTGCTCATCGTAGTTGTTCTCAATGTAGACAAGTCTTTGATCAGAAAATCGTTCTGTATTGAAAAACAAAAAAAATAGTTTTGGTCTGGTTTGATATACGAAGATCATTAAATAAGTTTCCAGAATTTTTTCGAATGGGTACCTTTATTGATAGTACACACATGAAACTCGAGTCCTCTTCGAAGTAATCCCCTCCGGTTGCAATGCATTTGTTGTTCCGTTCAAACAACTCCTAGAAGGTCCCATGGAAGTCCTCTTGTGTGAGCGTATCAATGACCTTTGTCACAGCCTCTTTCATCTCCTTAATTGGCTCATAACGACTGCCTCTGAGCTTAGGAAATAAGCAATAGTCACAGGGTGCAAGGTCTGGTCTGGACTATAGGGAGGCTGAGAAACTGTCTTGAGGCCCATGTTTGTAAAATAGTCTGTGACAAGGTTGGAGTTGTAGACTGGTGTATTGTCCTGGTGGAAAGGCCATTGACACGATTTGAAGAGTGCTGGCATCTTCCGACGGAATCTCTTACTGAACTCCCTTAAAACCTCAACATAGTAACCGTAATCCTTTGGCCAATCAACTCTGGTGTATTGACTTCCTTACTCTTTCCACACCTTTCATCATCCCTCACAGACCCCCTGCCTTCCTTGAGTCTCTTACGCCACACAAAAACTGATGCTCGATTCATGCAAGATGCTCCAAATCAGTCTGAAGCATTCCATACGTTTCTGTGGTATTTTTTCCAAGTTTAAAACAGAATTTATTGCATATCGTTCATCTAAAGTGTCCTCACGTCCAGATTGCATTTTTGAATTTCACCAGCCGTGACAATCAAGTTTTGGTAGGGTGTATTCCAATTCCTACTGTAGCTGTTCATTTGACTCTGAAATCATAAAAATTGGTCACTCATCTCATATGTATAGCAATAACATAGTGATATTTCAAGAGTCTACGACAATTTTAAATGCCTGTACAAAAAAAGTGTGGAAACTTATTGAAAGCATCATATATGTTTCATTTGAGATATTAAAGCCGCTACATGTTTGCATACAAGTTGGCAAATAGATCATACAGGATAGTTTGTAAATAGCAGAGACTGACTTGACTGATACAGCTTTCACCGCGAACAAAACAATAACATGCTGAGTATGGGTCTTGTGATTGCATATGGAAAATGTCTGTGTCCGGCATTGTATTTAACAAATCGATGAGGGTTTTACACACAAACGCACATGTACACACACATGTTGTATACTACAGCTGTGTCTTGATGAACAACGAAGAACACGTATATACAAAAATATAAGATTATATTTCTATTCTTAACGATAATACTTGCGAGGAGCAGAAGAGCAATGCAGAGACTTCGCATACACCAAGGGGTCGTCGGGAGTCGGAAGAACCAGTGAACAACTGACTTTCGCCAAAATTCTAGAACTTATATAGTCTATAACTCCCATGTGACCTGCAGCAATTCTTCTTTTTCATTAGTTATGGTCACGCCCACGTCTCACTTCTTTGTTTTGTATTCGTTACAGTTCACTTCCATGTTTTACTTGTTCCCCATTGGCTACTTGCCCAAGCCTACTTACTGTGTGTTCTCCGGTAGCCACTTCTATGGGCTGAACATATCTGCCACCATTCGCCGAGTTTAACCTCGTCCATAGGTCAAAACTATATTCCGATAATCACTTTGTTGATATTATCTACGGCCGGGTGAAGCTGACAACAACATCCTCCGATACAACAACACCTGCAGGACATGATGACATTCCGGTATTCAATCCGATCTTATCAATGTATCTGTCAACAACATCCGCTTTGTTCAACACCGGCAGATCGCGTTAATTTATTACAGACGTACATTTTATTTGTGTTCTTTTTGTGTCTGCTCTTATTGGCTGCTATGATTAACCTTTCTTTTTTTATACATTTTTTTATATTCTTCGATCCGCTAAGTTTAATGCTAATGAGTCAACTTCTTTTGCTTTTGTCACACATAGTAACTTTTCATCTTTTCTAGGGTTTTCTGCATCATCATCAATTTTCCATTCTATAGTCTACAAGTTTTTAGCTTAATTATCATTATGTGAATATTTAAAAAAACTCTGGGTGACTGTAAGTCTCTTCAAATCACCGGTAGCTCATTTGGCTGCAGTTGTAGAATACACCGACTGCATCACTGCTGAGGGGTAAGACTTCCTTCAACGAATGTATTAATCTGACATTAAAATATCTGATGGCCAGGATTCAGTTTTGAAGCTTTAGGAATGTGGAATACCCCTTCATTGCCATTGCTCCTAGGTCCACACTAACCCGGAGTGGTAGCATCTCACAGGATCCTATCAATGGATCAAATAGAACAAACTGTGTTTAAACTATTCACTGATGTTAAATTGTGACTGTTTTATAGTAATACGTGAAACCATTTTACTGTGTGCAAAAAAGAGCTTATGTTCGTTTAAGAATGTTATCTACAAAATGTGTTTACAAATTATACATGTATTTAAGCTATATGTGTAAAGATGATTTTGCATTAAATAACATAAAATGATTGATATGTCATGAAACCAAACCAAACCAAAATAAATCAGTTAAGTCTCTAGAACACTTCTAAGTATTTTAGCTGCTCTCAACGATTCCGTGGTCCAGATAGTCTCTATTCTACCCCTGATATCAAATCCCCACTTTCAAAGCCGTTGACAGCCTTTTTCTGTGCACTAAGTCCAATTTGTATCACTGTAACTCATTTTGCAGTCTAATTTTCAAAAGTTTTATTATCATTCGGCAAGTTGATAACACCATGTTTAACATATTTTTTATTGTTTTTTTTTAGATCGGAAGTCTTCCTAGATTTCCAGGATTCCCCTCAGTATTCTAGCCAATGTAAACAATGCGGTGGTCTGTATGATTCCAATTCTTCCTCTGATTTCCAATTCCTTCAGTGTCCTTTTCAAGCAGTTGGCGGCCGTTTCCAGTACTCCAACTATAAGTAGTATCACCATCACCTTCATGCTTAACAATTTTTCTTCTCTCTGGAAAGATCTAAATATTTATCTCTATTTTCGTTTTCTTTCATTTTCATCCAGAAGTCTACCGGGATAGCAAAATCCATAAGATGACGAATTCTTTCTCCTTGTTAATCAACACAAGGTCTGGTTTTGTATCACAAAATCTCAGTGAAAGATGTGTCTCTTTACCTGGGAAGAATTCTGGTTTTCGCATGAACCATTTGGTACTATCGTCAAATGTCAATTTCTTGCACAAATCCCGGAGTATAATCTTTCGCACCAAGTGGTTTCTAGGCTTGTACTACTGTATTCGCTTATTTTCATATCAACCGTATCATCCTAGTCTCCACATAACCTATACTTACAATTCCGTTATCAATTTTCGCCTTGATATAATTGGCACTTACGGTATTATTAAGTGATACTATGAAAATAGAACACTTTTCTCTCATTACGTTTGCTATATTTAACCATGTTTAAGTCATCTCATGAAGAATCTCCACAGTTTGTCGCTTGAAGTATCATGCAATTCTTATCCCCGTTTTTGCTTTTTAGATTTTGTTGTTTAACGGTTTGTCTTTAAGTTATCTATGCATAAATGACTGTTACTAACTACTGTAAATTTGTATTTCTTTGCTGATTTGTATGTTCTTCGAAGTCCTCGATACTATCGAGTCCTTGTCCTCATTTTTAAACATAGAATCTGTCATCTGTCAAGAATTATGCATTCTTATCCATGTCTTCGTTTTTGGTCCATATGTTTGCGTTCGTTCCTTGTCCATTTTTCTCCAAGAATATTAGAAAAAGAGACTAGAGGAATAAAGACCTCAGGGATTGTGTTGAATTCCAAGGAATGTCTAGAAGAACTAGGAGACTTGTTTTCACTGGGACCTCTGGGAAAATCCAGGATTCGGAAAAATTAGCCAAGAAATTCTGTGGGCCTTCACGGAGATCCGAGTGACACTTAGTTCTCTGCAACGTTTTTCGAATTCCCCCTTAGCATTCTAGCCTCTCTTAGCGGTACTAATATCGGTGTTGTCTGCATATTTTTCCGTGTCTCCATTTCTCCATGTTTTTTTTTCAAGTTCATTGGAATCATACCAACTTCTCCAACTGAGTTTGATGACAATGTTACCTTTATTTCTTCTTCTTCTTCTTCTTCTTCTTCTTCTTCTTCTTCTTCTTCTTCTTCTTCTTCTTCTTCTTCTTCTTATTATTATTATTATTATTATTATTATTATTATTAGAGATTTTAACACCAATGTTAGCTGCTGGTTTCACACTGGATTCTGAGTGACAGCAAGTCTACTCATGTCTCTAGGATTCTCCTAAGTACTCTGACAGATCTTAATGCTGTAGTTTTGATGGTCTCTTCTCGTCTATTATTCGGCAAGTTTTTTTTTTGGGGGGGGTAATTAAGATTTTTCTTTACGAGGATTAAGTGATGTGTTCGTATTATTATTATTATTATTATTATTATTATTATTTAATCATTGAGTGATTTTTCACATCGGTTTTAGCTGATGGTCTTTCTCTGGAGTCTTTCGGTGACTGTACCAAAAGCACCAATGACGATTGTTATAATAGACTCTTTCCTGTTCCATAATTTTTTCAATTCCCTAGCAAAGGTCGAGATACTTATCCTTCTTTTCACATTCTTTCAGTTTTATTATGTGGTGAGCCGTTACAGCAATGTTGACAATTTTGCAAGTTCTCTTCTTCTTCTTCTTCTTCTTCTTCTTCTTCTTCTTCTTCTTCTTCTTCTTCTTCTAATTATGATTATTATTATTATTATTATTGTTGTTGTTGTTATTATTATTATAATTGTAGTAGTAGTAGTAGTAGTAGTAGTAGTAGTAGTAGTAATCGGTGTTGTTTAAGATTAACGTGTTTTGCTCATGTTAAGTTTGAGTTATTGACAAAGTTTCATTCTCAGATTATCACCGGTGATCACAGAAGGAAAATTTCAAATTTAGAATGTTTAAAAATTTACTCTTAAAATAAATACAACAGTAAAAATATTTTATACTGACTTTGTTAAGAGCTGATCGATGTTCTTGTCATTTAGAATCTAAGAATGGCAGGCTGAGTTGAACAGTTTAAGTCGTTACTAACGAGTGAATAGAACTGAATTGAATTGAATGAAGAAGAAGAAGAAGAAGAAGAAGAAGAAGAAGAAGAAGAAGAAGAAGAAGAAGAAGAAGAAATTGATCATGACGTCTTCGCATTTATACAACTTTAAAGGAATAAGTTTTAAATTTAGAAACCTGTTCAAATAATCTCGAAGAAGGACTGGCATTAAATGCTAGTTGCGACATTATTAAAACTATTCAACTAAAATTATTAATCGATTTCTTTTTATTTCTGGCTTAATGATAAGGGCAGTTCAAGTAGCCGAGGCAGACCAATATAAACGTTGTCATTAACTCCTCAAAATAAATGCCTTGGTAATTCACCAACAAAGACTGAAGGTTATATTTTTAGGCGCGCGGAAAATTCCCTAGCTTTTCTTCTTTTTAAAACTGGAGGAAAAATACATAGTTGAACGTTACTTTGCATTATTTAAAAATCATAAGAGGAAATGTGGAAAGGTTTAGCTTATGTCTAAAGAATTCATCGATCTAAAAAGTAGCACATAAGAAGATCATTAAATAAGTTTCCAGATTTTTTTTTTTTTTCGTATGGACACTTTTATTGATAGTACACACATAAAACTCTAACCCCTTCGAAGTTATCTCCTCCGGTTGCAATGTTCTTGTTGTACCGTTCCAACGACTTCTGGAAGGTCCCATGGAAGTCCTCTTGTGTGAGCGTTTTAATGACCTTCGTTACAGCTTCTTTCATCTCCTCAATTGTCTTATAACAACAGCCTCTGAGCTTAGGGAATAACCAAAAGTCACAGGGAGCAAGGTCTGGACTATAGAGAGGCTGAGGAACTGTCTTGATGCCCATCTTGGTCAAATAGTCTGTGACAGGGATGAAGTTGTAGATTGTTGCATTGTCCTGGTGGAAATGCCACTGACCCGATTTGAAGAGTGTTGGCCTCTTTCCAAGGAATCTCTTCCTGAACTCCCTTAAAACCTCAACATAGTATTCATTTTGACTGTCTGTCCAGTGGGAACCCAGTGCATGTAGATCATGCCAGTGCTGTCAAAAAAGGGATCATCAAAAGTTTGTGGAGGATTTGCTCTGTCTGGCCTTCTTGTGTCTGGGAGAGCCAGCATACTTGGTCTCTGGGTCATAGCAGTAGATCCAGCTTTCATCGCATGGCATTTTTCCAAGTTTAAAACAGAATTTTATTGCATATCGTTCTTCTAAAGTCTAGATTGCATTTTTGAAATTCACCAGCTGTGACAATTAGGCTTTAGTAGAGTGAATTCCAATTACTACTGTAGTTGTTCATTTGAATCTGAAATCATAAACATTGGTCCGTCATCTCCTAAGATGTATAGCAATAACATACAGAATTTTCAAGAGTCTATAACAATTTTAAATGCCAGTGCAAAAAAGTCTGGAAACTTATTGAAGGCATCACGTATACCTTATCATAGTTGTTATACTTGGTTTGGTTTCTTTTGTTTGTTTGTTTGGTTGGTTGGTTTTATGGCATATCAACCTTTGGAGTTTATTTAACGCCAAATCCATTTTTATGTAAATAATCTGTTCTATTGAAAACAGTTCAGTTTAGCATAAGTACACAGTTTAATTGTCAAAAACATTTCCATTTCAAGCTATTTAAGCAGTTATATGTAACAATTCAGTTAAGTGTAAATACAGTTTTAATGTTGAAAACAGTTCTATTTGAAATAATTCAGTTAAGCATAAGCACTCAGTTTAAGTGTAAGTACGGTTTAATTGTCAAAAACGTTTCTATTTCAAGCTATTCAGTTTAAGTATGCTGTTAGTTCTATTTAACCCATAGATAGGGCCCTATCAGGTGCTACCAATTCGCGCCAGAGTGGACCTGGGAGCGATGGAAATGAAGGGGTACTCCGCATTCCCCAAAGCTCCAGCACTGCTGTAACCTCACCATCAGATGGTTTAGTGTCATATCAAGGACACTCGTTAGGGGTGGGGTCTTACCCCTCTGCAGAGGTGCAGTCAGTGTATTCTACAGCCAGAGCTGAATGGGCAAAAAACAGATTTAAATGTCAGACAGTTTTATTTCAGATAATTCAGTTCAGCATAAGTACACAGTTTAGACGTCAAGAACAGTTCTATTTCGATCAATTCAGTTCAGCACTAGTACACAGTTCCAATGTCAAAACAGTTCTATTTTAAACAAGTCAGTTTAGCATAAATACACAGTTTAAATGCAAAAATCAGTATAGTGAAAGAAGCACGTAGTTCTATTTAACCCATAGATAGGACCCTTATCAGGTGCTACCACTCCGGGCCAGAGTGGACCTGGGAGCGATGTCAATGAAGGGGTACTCCGCATTCCCCAAAGCTCCGGCACTGCTGGAACCTCACCATCAGATTTTTTAGTGTCATATCCAGGACACTCGTTGGGGGCGGGTTTACCCCTCTGCAGAGAAGCAGTCGGTGTATTCTACAGCCCCAGCCGACTGGGCAATTGGTTACTTTTGTCGAATGGCATAAGAACCATCCTTGGTTAGTAAGAGCAAGAGATATTCTTATAAAAGGATATTCATGGTACTAAATAACCCAAAGCTCGAGGTATAAAGGAATTCATATGTTTATCTAGGGTAGCAAATTGACAGTGATCATAATGCCATGACTGGAGTTCGAATTTGGACACTATGATGTCTCAGTACTGTACATTAGCCACAATGTAACAGGGACAGCCTTAACATTTAGGTAATGGAATTTATATATGAATGAAACATATTAAACGATAGAAGCTATTTTTATCTGTAAATATTGCCCATTGGAGAACATCACACTTTATTGATAAAAGAACTAGTTTAGTAGACCATTGTTCCTCATACAATGTCAGTCCTATATAGTGTATTGATATTTTACTTCTTTTAGAGTTGTTCACACAAGCGATTCCCAATGGTTTCTCCCTGGAGTATGAGTGATATCAAATCTCAAATCACAAGAACTCTTTTCTTCTGGCCAATCTTAATCATACTGTAGTCTGGATAGTTTCCACATCCGCTTATTTCCAAAATTTTCAGTTCCTTTACTAATTCTTTAGGTATTGTTCCAAGTGCACTAAAAACAATTAGTATCACTGTCATGTTCCATAGCTTTTTTAGGTCTATAGCAAGGCCTAGATATCTATTTCCTCTTTCGCTTATTATTATTACTTCCTTCATTGGAGAGTTTTCCCACAAGCGTCAGCTGGTGATTTTCTGTTTGAGTCTGAGTGACAACAAGTCTCCGAGTCTCCAGAATTATTCTTAGTATTCCAAATACCAACAATGCCGTAGTTTGAAGGGTGTTCACTCGTCCTCTAATTTCCAAGTCCTTTAGTCTCTGTACCAATCAACTAGTGACTGTACCAAGCGCACCAATTACAATTGGTAGCACCACCACTTTCATACTCCATAGTTTTTTCAGTTCTCTAGCAAAATCTTAGTAGTTATCTCTCTTTTCGCTTTCCATGTGGTCAGCTGAGACGGCAAAGTCCACTATTCGGTCTGTTCTCTATTTTTGTAGACTATTACTAGATCTGGAGATACCCGTGGTGTAATGGTTATCGTCGTAGGAAATGGATACGGTAACACGAGTTGAAATCCTAGACGAGACTGATTGCATTTCACATAGCATTAATACCATTGGGAAAGGTATGAATCCAATTATTCTCCCTCCAGCTAGGGGTAAATAGTAGGGCAGACTGGGTTCTTCAGCCTTGGTGAGGCAGCTTGTCTAGGAGAAGGAAAACTCTGAATTCAAACCTGTTAAACTCCGCTTAAAAATTGACCTTGTGTCATATCCTGCCCGAGCGGAGGGGTTGGGTAAATAGGATCACTAGATCTGGTCATCTGGCCGAGATTGGATGATCCGTTTGTATCTCAACTCCGCCCTTCCCCCCAAAAAATTGTGAGTTTCATTCTCTAGGACGGATTCTGTGTTGTCCATGTATCAGTTGTTCGAACGGTCAAATTTAAACATTTTGTACAATTCCCAGTGGATCATCATCCCCGCACAAGCTATATAGTTATATACTCCATTTGTGCTAATTTACTGCTTTTGATTTTTATGTAATTGATTATTTAGACTCTGTCAACACGTAATCTACACCTGCTATTTGGTTGCGTCTTGTCTATTCTTGCTTTGACGTAGTCCTTATGGTGTTGTTTTGTGCTGCTATCGAAAGAGATTCAGTTTCTCTTTCAAAGTTTCCCTTTTCATAGCCATGTCCAAGTTTTCTTGTGTGAGGTTTAGCTTGGTTGTCAGTTGTCATTCGTTGTTCTTCTTCCCATTTTTGTTTACTGCTTATTTTTATTTTGTTGATACGTGTGTTGTCTATATTGTTTCTGGCGAATGCAATCTGTCTTTCTCCGTATTATTTTTATGTCGTCTTCTTGTTATATCGATTCATTGACGCTATCTTGAATGCTGGTGAGTTTTATTATTATTATTCATTCATTAGAGCTTTTCACATCTGCGAAAGCCGATGGTTTTTCACTGAAGTCTGAGTGACAGCAAGTCTCCTCAAGTCCCCAGGACTCTTCTTAGTATTCGGACAGTTCTCAACAATGCTGTCGTTTGGATGGTCTCCACTCGTCTGCCAACCTCCAAGTCCTCTAGTCCCTTTAGTAATCCCTTAGTTACTGTTCCAAACGTACCTATTACAATTGGTATAATTGTCACCTGCATGTTCCACAGTTTTTTCAGTTCTCTAGCAAGGTCAAGGTATTTATCCTTCTTTTCACATTCTTTCTGTTTTATCCTGTGGTCTGCCGGGACAGCAAAGTCGACTATTTTGCAAGTTCTCTTTTTTTTGTTGATTATTTCTAAGTCTGGTCTCCTGGCCGGGATTAGGTGATCCGTTTATATATTAAAGTCCCATAGGAGTTTATGCGAATCATTTTCAAGGATAGGTGCTGGGTTGTGCATATACCATTTGTTTGCATGGTCAAATTTATCATTATTATTATTATTATTATTATTGCAATTTTTCCAAACAAGCAATGGCTTATGGTATTTCACTGGAGTCTAAATGAGGGCAAGTCTGTACAAGTCCCCAGGAGTCATCTCAGTATTCTGGTTAATCTCAGTGTAGTTTGGATGGTCTCGACTCGTCCTCTGATTTTCAGCTCTCCTACAAAGCCATTGGGGAGAGTTCCAAACGCACCAAGAGCAACTGGTATCATCAGCAGCCACTCGTTCAACAACTTTCTTTGTCCTCTAGCAAGGTCCAAGAGCTGGTTTCTAGTTTCATTTCATTTATTTTCACCCTATCGTACGTAGGGATAACAAAGTCCTCCTTACGGTAAGTTCTCTTTTTTTTTCACTTATAATTGGTCAAGTCTTCCGCCTGGAATAAGTGGGTCGCTTTGTATCTCAAAACCCCTTAGGATTTTGTGTGTCTCATTTTCCAAGATAGATTCTGCTTTGTGCATGTTCCATTTGGGTTTTCGGTCAAATTTAAGTTTTTGCACAATTCCCAGTTGATCACTTTCGCCACCCAGTCATGTGCAGCTCTCCTCAAGTAAGATTTGGTTAGTTAAAAGCATGACATATTCATAAATTATTTCTTCTTCTTCTTCTTCTTCTTCTTCTTCTTCTTCTTCTTCTTCTTATTATTATTATTATTATTATTATTATTATTATTATTATTATTATTATTATTATTTACTCATTAGAGTTTTTGCACATCGGCGTTAGCTGATAGTCTTTCACTGGAGTTTGAGTCTCCAGGATTCTTCTCAGTATTCTAGCCGTTCTCGATAATGCTGTAGTTTGGATGGTCTCCACTTGTCCTCCATCTTCCAAGTCCGCTAGTCCCTTTAATAGTCCTTTAGTTATTACTGAACTGAATGTTACAATCACGATTGGTATAATAGCAACGTTCATGTTTCATTTTTTTTTAAATTCCCTGACAACATTTAGGTACTTATCTTTCTTTTCACATTCTTTCAGTTTTATTCTATGGTCAGCCGGTACAGCAAAGTCGACAATTTTGCAAATTCTCTTTTTTTTTTTTTGTTGATTACTATAAGGTCTTGTTTTCTGGCCAAGATCAAGTGATCCGTTTGTATGTCAAAGTCCCATTATTATTATTATTATTGTAATTATTATTGTTGTTGTAGTTGTTGTTTCACAAATTGAAAGTTTTCTCTACTTTAAACAGGTGGCATTAAAAAGAGTTTAAGTGAAAGCAAGTTCCTCTGGTCTCCAAGACTCTTCTAAATATTCTAGCCGATCTTAAAAATGCTATTGTCAGCATGATCTCTATTCTTCCTCTAGTTTCCAATACTTTCATTCTCCTTTCCATACCGTTGTCAGCCGTTCCCAGCGTACTGATTACAATTGGTATCGCCATCACTTTCATCCTCCTCAGTTTTTTCCTTCTTTCTGGCAAGATATAAGTATTTGTCTAATTCTTTTTTTTTGTGTTTTTGTTTTGCTTGTGTTTCTTTCATTTTCACTCTGTTGGCTGGAGTGGAAGACCTCGTGACGAACGGGTTAACTTACCGGACTGTGACATCGTAATAAACGAGTTCGAACTAGAGTTGCGCAATTACCTTCACTTTCAGGCTAATATCCTATTTACCGACCCCTCCGCTCGGGCAGGGTATGACACAAGGTCAATTTTTTAAGCAGAGTTTAACAGGTTTTCACTCAGAGCTTTCCTTCTCCTAGACTAGTTGCCTCACCAAGGCTGAAGAACCCAGTCTGTCTTACTATCTACACATAGCTGGAGGGAGAATAATTGGATTCATACCTTTCCCAAGGGTATTAGTGCTATATGAAATGCAATCAGTCTCGTCCAGTATCTGAACTCGTGTCGCCGTGACCATTTCCTACGACGATAACCATTACACCACGGGCTCCTCATAATACCTATGTGAAAGGTATGGACTCTTTAACTCCCCCACTAGTCTGATTTAACTAGTACCACTGTTGTTCTTGTATAAGGATGGTTTTGGCATTAACAAAAAAGCCACGAATATTGATATGCCATTAGACAAACAAGCCAAACCAAACCGATCTGCAATCTCCAGGGACATTGAAACGCTCGAGGTGAAATGTTCTTTTCTTCAGGTTATTAATTCTACGTCTGACCTTCTGATTGAGATTAGGAGATCAATTTTTATTTCAAAGTGCTAGATAATTTGATACGTCTCATTATCTTGGATGAATTCTGTTTTTGTATATACTATTTGGCAGTATGGTTAAAGTTGAGTCTCGAACACGTCCCAGTTGATCACCTTTACCAGTTAATAATGCCAAGTTTTATAATCGTTTTGTCCTAGTTTTGCTGCTTTCGCTTCTTATGTAATTAACTATCCGATGTTGTGTCTCCATTTAACTTAAACTTGATATTCACTTGAATATTATCAATTTTTGCATGGCATCATGGCGTCATCTGTTGGAGGAACAAAGCTATTATGAAAAGAAAAACACTTGATACATATTAATGATCATGACGTAGAGTATTAGACTAGAACATTTAAAACCAGACAGATGTGTGCACAATATCTTTATTAGATCGGAACTCTTTCTATAACGGTGTAAACAATGTCCCAGTCGGCTGGGACAGCAGAATACACTGACTTCATCTCTGCAAAGGGGTAAAACTCATTCAATAAGAGTCCTGGATGTGACACTAAACAATCTGATGGTGAGGCTTCAGTAATTCTGTAGCTTTAAGGAATGCAGAGTAAACCTTCTTTTCCATCACTCCCAGATCCACTCTGTCTTAGAGTGGGAGCACCTTATAGGGTTCTATCTATGAGTCAAATAGAACCAAAAGTCTACTGATGCTAAGATGAATTGTGTGGAATAGAACTATTTTGACATTTAAACTACTTACTTATGCCAAACTGAATTGATTGAAATAGAACTGTTTGATCATTTAACTGTGTGTAAATAAATGATTGATGGTTGATTGAATTGTTAGTGATACATAATAATACTTGAGACCTTTTAACATTGTTGACTCATCCAAATAGCTTAAAATATAATTTTTTGACTTTTAATTTTAGTACTTATGCCGCACTAAATTGTTTGAAATAGAAACGTTTATTAGTATAAAAATTGATTGGTCATTAAATAACCTTCATTTGTTGATATGCCATAAAACCCAACCAAACCAAAACCTATATATTAAATATTTTTGCGAAAAAGTATTTATCATTAAATAACGTCCAATGATTGATATCCCATAAAACCAAACAAGCCAATCCAAATGATATGCATTTAATATAGATGTATAAAGAGTAGTTTGGCATTAAATAATCTATAATGGTTAACATGCCATAAAAACAAACAAAACCAAACTAAATATATGTATAAAATGGATTTGACATTAACAATCCTACAATGGTTGAGAGGCCATAAAACCAAACCTAATCAAATCATATACGTATATGTAATATATATGTATAAAAAGAGTTTGGCATTAAATAATCTACAATGGTTGATAAGCCATAAAACCAAACCAAACAAAACCAAATCCTATATATGTAATATATATGTATAAAAAGGATTTGGCATTAAAAAACCTACAATTGTTGATAAGCCATAAAACCAAACCAAACAAAACCAAATCCTATATATGTAATATATATGTATAAAAAGGATTTGGCATTAAAAAACCTACAATTGTTGATATGCCTGAAAACTAAACTAAACCAAACCATGTGCAAGCAAATGACTAAATAAAAAAAATAGTGCTATCAAAATCCAATAGGGCTGCGAAATATATTATTATGATTGTAAACAAACACTTACAAATTAATCAAATATCCGTACAAAAAAACTGTTGTAGATCAGAACATTTTTGACCTGCGCTTATTGAATAGATATTTTTGGACTCGTCCCATAAGATTAAATTGGTTTGATTAAGTTTTATTGCAATTCTATGTATACATATATTCTAATTTTAGGATACTAAACACATTTTGTTGATAACATTTTTAAACGTGACCAAGCTCATTTTGTTTGCACACAGTAAAATAGTTTCAAGTATTGATATATAACAGTAACAATTTCACATTTTTTATTTGTACACATTTAGATCGATATAGATGATTAATTTGTCAGTAATTTTATTGTGAAATGAGATAGATCTAATTTATTTGCTCACGAGTCTTGCTATTGATTTTAAACAGTTAGATGGTTTCAATTATTGCTATCAAACACTTATAATTCTATTCAATATTAATCCTTTCTTTGCGCATAGTAAAGTGGTTATAAGTATTGCTATTTAACACTAATTGTTCAATTCGAAATTACTTATCTAAAGTTAAATGGTTGCAAGTATTGTTATGCATCACTCTCAATTTAATTAAACATCAATCAGTTTTTCACAGATTTAAATGATTAAACAGATATCTTTCTAACATTGCCCAATCTACTGGGGCTGTAGAATATACCAACTGCTTCTCTACAGAGGGTTAAGACCTCCCCCCAACGAGTGTCCTGGATATGACACTAAACAATCATATGGTGAGGTTCCAGTGATGTTGGAGAGTTGGGGAATCCAGAGCAGCCCTTCGTTGCCATTGCTCCCAGATCCGCTCTGATCCGGAATGGTAGCACCTGATAGAGCCCTATCTATAGGTTGAATAGAATTAAACTGCATACATATGCTAAACTGAATTGTTTGAATTAAAACTATTCGACTAAACTGAACAGCTTGAAAGAGAAATGCTTTTGTTAATTAACCTGTACTTACATTTAAAAAGGGTGCTTATGCTAAACTGAATTGTTTGAAATGGAACTGTTTTTGACATTGAGACTGTACTTGCACTAAATTGCATTGTTTGATATAGAACTGTTTTGACATACTGCTTTGATAATTAAACTGTGTACTCATGCTAAACTGAATTGTTGGAAATAACGTTATATATTGACCCTCGACCGAGCCGTCAATCAAGAGATGCACCTGTGTAAATAAGTGGAAGAACAGCGGAAGCAGGTGGACATTAGAAAATAATATAACCATGTGCCTGGACGGTTTGAGACAGTCGGAGACAGGATGCCAGAGTGAGAACCAGCTGCAGATAGAGGGCTCGCGGCCCTCAGTGACCCACGGTTGAGCAACCCCAGCCAAGATGAGGAAGAAGTGCTGCTATGGTCGAAAGAAGAACTTGGGTCAATATAGCAGTCCATCCTTGTTTCCACTCATTTCTCACACACAACAAACATCACCCTTTCAAAAAAAAAGTGTAAGAGATTTATATATTTATAAAGAAGTGTATTCGTTCGTTCATTGAAGTCGTTCATTACCGGTTAATGATGTTTCCGTATATAAGTGTATGTTTGTAAATGTATACGTGCAGTTGTATATGGATATACAACAATAAAGCTGACTATTTGCATAAGAATGGATTTGGTGTTTAATAAACTACAAAGTTTGATATGCTATAAACCCAACCAACAAATCTTTCTAACAGTTTGTTTGCACAGTTTAAGCGTCAAACTGTTCTTATTTGAGCCACAGACACGACACTATCAGGTGCTGCCAGTCCAGGCCAGAGTAAACGTGAAAGGGATAGCAATGAAGAGGTACACCGAATTCCCTAAATCTCCAGAATGACTGGAACCTCACCCTCTGTTTGGTTAATATCATATTGTAGGAGTGAATGTATTTATAGGTTCCCGACGTGTTTAATGAATAAGTTTTGATATAGAGTTTGGTGTTTTAGTTTAGAATTAAGGTAGAATAAGCACATGGAAAAGTTAGTGAAATAAATGAGTGAAGCATATAAAACAAATAATGGTTGTAAAACGGCGCGGACAAAATGAACATTTAAAACAAGGCGACGAACAAAAACAAATTTATATATTAAAATAATAAAATTTACGTTGATACCTAAAAGAAATTACTAACTCTACTAACAAAATAATAGTGTGTATATATGTGTGAGCTCGTGTGTGTGTGTGTGTGTAACACAACTAAGCTACAAAAAGAATTGCAAGTTTAAAATGTCCTTTTTCTATGGATAGAAACAGGCAGTTTCTCAGATACGGGAAAGCGTCTCATAGTCCTTGTATATGAATGTCTGTGAGGTCCATTCATGGTGTTGCTGCTGCGGAGAAATTTGGTCAAAGAGAAAGAGGGTGTTTGAAGACGAGGTATTTATAGAAAATACGCGTCTTGTAAGTGGCTCAAAAACGCAGGACTTGAATTTACGCGCGGACCTAGTTTTAAACATGTCACGTGGTCCTCCAGGCCAATGATTTCCCGAGACTGAATATTGAGCGTCCGCCATCTTTGTGGGAACAAGTGGCATACCGCCCAAAATAATTTATAGGAGTGTAAAGTCCTATAATATCCAAGACACTCGTAGTAGGGGTTCTTATCCCTCTGCAGAGATGCCGTCAGTGTATTCTACACGCCCAAGTCAAGTGAGCTGAGTGCATATAAGATTAGCTTGCATACTGTGTCTCGTTTTCTATATTCACCTCCTCTTAGCTAGAAATGTGTATGCTTTGAAAATTAATTTTCTCTTAATGAATATTCTTCTAGATATTCGTGTTTAAAGAAATTACGCTTTTACATTATTTGCCCATTAGGAGTTTATATGCTTGTAATGAAATAGACCAAACCACACAAAATACCCAAACTTCACTCAGTTGTATAGATGATTATGCACCTTGTTTTTTTTTTATTTAAAAAAATGTTCTCCACCGTTAAGACCGATCTATTTTCTTTTAAAAATATAACACAACACTACATTAGAGAATTGGCTCTTGTTCGGATTTTTTTGAAACAGCACCCAACAAAAAGTCAGCGAATCTTTTTTAATGACAGGACAGGACAAAATTCAGTTCGGAGTGGACGCTGCTTTACAGTAAAAAAAAGAAACAAAAATGGAATACAGAAAAATTGTCTGAGAACGAAAATTCTGTTTGATATTGTTTTTGCTTGCGGTGGGTATTTCAAAGTTTCGGGAAAATTCTATTGTCAACTCAAAAATAAATAAATAAATAACTTTTTCCTGCCGTAAGATACTTGTGGCAATACATCTGTCTATTCTGGACTGTTTTACCATTTGTTTCTTTGCCAGTTTCGCTGTCGCATACCACCGAATATTTTATATCACTTCAAGTGTTACATGTTATTACTGTTGGAATAAATCCGTAGCATATCTTACCCTAGTTGCCTGGGGCTGTTGAAATATATCGACTACATGTCCACGGAGGGGTAAAACATACCCTGAAACGAACGTTCTGGATATGATACTAAACTCTATCTGAGGGTGAAGCTCCATTTCTGGAGTTTTGGGGAATCTGGAGTACTCCTTACTTACCATTACTCCCTGGTCAACTATCATTCAGAATTGTAATATCTATAAAAATACTAATATCTTTTTTTGGGTCAGACATGTCCTGAAATGAATGTTCTTGATATGATACCAAACTCTATCTGAGGGTGAAGCTCCATTTCTAGAGTTTTGGGGAATGTGGAGTACCCCTTGCCTTCCATTACTCCCAGGCCAAATTTCATCGGGAATAGTAAGATCTGATTTTGTTCCAGAGTTATATTTGAACGATATTATGTTAAATAGAACTATTAGTGTTGGATAGAAATGTTTGAAACATTAAGTAGCAATGCGTAAAAATATTTCATTGTTTATAAACAAATGAACTCTGGCTTGTTTTAAAATGTTATATATATATATATATATTGTTATAGCATCCAAAGATGATATACAAGGGGTAGTAGTATCCAATATGAGTGCTCAATACTAACGGCTGACGCCCATATTGGATACTCCTGCAAGCTACATATCATCATCATCTGATCGTGCCATCAGTACATATATCCCTGACCCTCTCTAGCCACCCCTCCCTATCGTTCATCGCTTCCGACGGGTCCTCAGGGCTACACCCGGTAGCTACACAGAGTTGCTGTATGTCGGTTCAAGCTGATCGCCCCTATTTTGCTCCGCCATGTGAAGGGGTCCATAAGAGTGCATCACTTATTAGCTCGTCCCTAGTTCTCTAGCAGCGTTCTGCATGTCTGGTTCATCAAGCTTTGATAGTTTTCGAAATGGGTGGTAGGTGGCCGTATGGCTGCTGCTTTGTAGGGTGTTGCCTCCAGGACTTTTTCAATACTGCTCACACCATTTTTGTGTAGTTGGCATCAAGTTTTTGCTCCATCCGTTTTTCGCTAACTAAACGGATGGAGAAAAAGCTCTCTCTCTATATATATATATATATGTATATATATATATATATAAACAGGATTTGACATTATATGAACGCCACAGGCTATTCGGCTTGGGCTGTAGAATATACTGACTGCATCTATGCTGAGGGATAAGACCCCCCCGCACAACGATTGTCCTTGATATGACATTAAACAATCTGATGTAGAGGTTCCAGTAACGCTGAAGCTCTCGGGAATCTAGAGTAACTCTTAATTGTTATCGCTCACAGTTGACCTTCGACCGAGCCGTCAATCAAGAAACAGGTGCATCCGGTCGAGGATGTCGAAGATGTCACCTTGACCTGTGGACGGGTTGAATTCGGTGAACATGCGACGCCCACGGGAAGCAGGTGGAAGTCAAACAATTATATTACCAGGTGCCACAGACAGCTTGGGTTAGTTGGTGTCAGTTGCAGTTGGAGTTCGAGTTGCAGTTCGAGGCAGTGAGAACCAGATCCAGAAAGAGGGCTTGCGGCCCAGAGTGACCCCTGGTTGAGCAGCCCAACAGAATGAGAAAGAAGTGCTGCTATAATACAGAGGAACTGGGGGGGGGGTCAATATGTTGCAGTCTGTTCCGTCTCCAACTCAACTCTCACACGCAACCCTTTCGCAACCCTTTTGCAACCCTTTCAAGAATAAAGTGTGAGAGGTATATTTTTCAAAAGAAGTGTGTTCTTTCGTCATTATTGTTGATTATGTTTCCGCATATATATGTATACGTATAGTTGTATCACGGCTATTCAACAACAGCTTCTCTCTGGTCCGGAGTGGAAGCACTCATTATGTTTTTTTTCAGTGGGTCAAATAGAAGTGCTTCTCATTTAAACTGAGTGCAAACAAATGATTTGTGCTAAATTGATTTGTTTGAAATAGAACTATTTGATCATTTCACTGTGCGTAAACAAATGATTGATGTTTCATTGAATTGTAACCAATTAATAGCAATTCTTGGAACTATTTAACTTTATTCACATATGCTAAATTGGTTTGTTTGAAATACAACTGTTTGATCATTTATCTGTGTATCTACAAAATATGTTTATTAATCCTGTATTTAATATAATTATTCAACTATTCGATTTTATTGAAAACAGAGATTTTTAATCTTTTTCGTTAAATCTTTCTTCCTTCTACTCTTGAAGAACAGCAGTGATGCTATTTAACCCAAAGCTGGGAGGATTAGAGGTTTCGTACCTTTCCCACGGGTGTTTGTCAAAAAGTGACCGTAATAGGACAACTGGAGTTCGAACTCGCTTACTACAACTCAGCAGTCTATCACTTTAACAATTACACCACGAAGACACCTTTGTGCCTTTTTTTATTTGTTTCTAGAAATGTAGAAAAAAAAATTTTAAATAAAATTTCTATTCTCTGTTTTTTTTCTTTGTTTTTTTTTAGTTTTTTCAGGATTTCTTAACTCACTGATTTTTATTCTATCTTAGAAGTTTTTAATATCATTTCCTTTTTTTTTTTTTTTGTCCTCAAAGAATTTTATAAGTGAATTCTACATCCAACCATTTATTGTTTGTTTCTTCTTTTTTGTCTTACACTTTTCCTTACCTTCACAGATACTTATCATCCATTTCCTGCTCTCTCTCTCTCTCTCTCTCTCTCTCACACACACACACACACGCACACACACACACACACGTGCGCGCGCCTATTGATACTATTTCTCACTGACTCACACACCCACACTCATACGCTCTATCTCTCTCTTTCTCTCTTTTTCTCTTTCTCTGTCTCTCTCATTCTATCCCTCTTATTTATCAAGATTTACTCGCTTTTCCTAATATTCGGCAGGATTTGCTTAATGAGTAGTGTGTTCCCCAATGGTCTGCGAGATTGGGGTTCAATCCCAGGTCGAATCCCACCAAAGACACAAAAAAATGGTACTTGATACCGCCTGGCTTAACACTCAGCATTATGGGTAAAGTGGAGCAATCCACTGAAAAGGGTAGCGCGCACCCCCCTTGCACCTCGATGTAGAAATTCTTGAAAAGGGAGCCTTCTGATCGCCCTCGACTACGGTTGCCAATTTTACTTAACTTTACATCATAGATAATGCTTATCTCCCTTTTTTTCTTTTACTATTTTTAATAAACCTTGCCTTCTCCCTCTTGTCATTATCTTATATTTTTACAGCAAATGGAAAAGGAAAGCAAAAGATTATTAGCGTTTGGTGAAAAAGTAGGATACCATTAATAAATGCAGATGTGATAAGAAGCAACTCTGGCAACGACAAAAGACACTTAAAGGCGGGAAATTTTCAAATCACCCCAGCTGCTCCTGGGTGGTCTCATTGATTGCACCACGGTAAGTAAGGGTAAAAAAAAAAAAGGAAATCTAGCGATTTAATTGAACCGGCGTGGATTTTGATTGATTCTGTATTTAGTTTAATATTAACGACATAAATACTTGAACTCAATCACACACACACACACACACACATATATATATATATATATATATATATATATATATTTCTTCCTTTTGACTCAAAATCTTTCTCGGTAAGCAAACGTAAAATAAATTCTATACAATATTCCTTAAAAGTCAAATGACGTAATTCCAAAATCAAATGTAGATTCACTAATTAAACGGCCAAATTTTTTGTTGTTATACCAAATTTTCCCATCCATTGTTGACTTAACATCGGTAATATCACCCCTCAGTGTCCTGATGAAGGTTCAGTAGAAGTATCGACTTCTTAATAAATCACTCCGTCCACTTGGATTACTTTGGTATCAATTTTTCTCTACATTTTGTCGGATTACAATCCATTATTTACTTCCATATATATCTTAAAATATCACCGTCTATAGGAAAAATAATACAAAATTCACTCTAAAGATAAGCTCCGCTTCACTAAATATTTAAAGCCATAAAACATCACTAATCCCTTAATCAAACCACAAAACGCCATTTCCTATTCCAAAAAAAAAAATTCTATCGTATGACATGACGCAGTTTAAATATGTAAACCAGTATTACTCCATTTTTTCACATAGCAAGATCCACAAGCCATGATGAAAACTTTGTGTTGAATCAACATGTATCAATACTGATAATTTCTTTTACTAAAATAATTTTGATAAAATATTTTGCATTCAGAAAAAAAAAAAGATTTAGGTCAAAACGCGTTGGCAAATAAACTAAGCATCAACATATATGTTTCTTCCGTTTTAACTTTTCTACGAACATTCTGTCAGTTTCAATATATTTCTTCTCACATATTTGTGTGAGTACACGCACTTTTATATCCACTAATTAACAAACATTGTATTGAAATAAATGTATCAGGTCTTTACTCACACACACACACACACACGCACACACACACACACACACACACACACACATATATATATATATAAAGACTGAGAGACAGAGAGAAAGGTGGAGAGGGAGCATTATATATATACATATATATGTGGTATTTATTGTGAACTTAATGATAATGTTAATGTAGACACTTGGCAAGAAAATGGTTTCTCTCCGTTGTGAATTTATTGGTGTATCTTTAGATTTGCAACTCTCATAAAAAATCTTCACTTTTTTTATGGTTGAATGAAATTAAACAAAATAATACTCGCAGCCCTCGTGATCAACATAAAGATGGTTTGGAAAGGTGCCTCAGAGAAAATATAAACATATATATATATGCATATACTGGATATGTGTTATGGCCTCGATGGGCCAGAGATGAATAACATAAAGAGAAGTAAGGTTTACTGCTGTATATATTTACGTATCTACAGAAACCAATAGTTAGCGGTAACTGGCTAGACTCGCTTGACTCGTTTATCGAGCCTGTCACTATTCATAGTGTCGGTGAGGGTCCATGCAGTGATGTCATGGAATATATCACCATAACAATATGACAGGCAAAGATTTAAAGCTTAACTTTTCATTCATGCTAACTTTTTTTATTTTCAGTGTGGTCGACCGGCAAAGATTTACATCAATTCTCTACGTGGACTGGATGTAGTTCGAAGGACCTGCAAGAAGCGATAGATAATAAGGACTGCTGATGAGAGACATTCAGGGATCTTGGTGCTATCAGCGTGGCTTGTTACTGCTGCTGCTGCTGATATATACACCTGAATTTAGGGTATCTGCAGCCCGGCGGAATATAGATTACATATACCTACAGGAATATAGATATTACAATGGTAGAGTTGAACAAAAATAATTGTTTGCGACAACATCTGATAAAAAAAAAACTTCCTTAATGCCGACATTGGGCGATGTAGGAATGCTTCGCAGTCGTTTTTCCTTAAGATCACTTGATAACAAAGAAAAATCCAACCGAGAAGCATGTACGTTTCATTTAATGGAATCCCCTACACAACAATCGTCTCTTGCTACAGTCCCACCAATGCCAATGATAAATGTTGCATATTGACCCTTGACCGAGTCGTCAATCAGAGATTTCAATGAAAATGACGCACCTGTGTAAATAAAAGCAAGCAGTCACGTGATTGATCAGAAATGGTGGCCGTTATGAACGAAATGTCTGCAGATGCTTTCGTGGGGGTTCCAGTGAGTTGGAGTCAGTGTGAGTCTAGAGTCAGTGCCAGCTTGCAATCACGCAGAGCGTCCTGCATGGGCAGCGGCCTATAGCGGCCTTCGGTTGGGTACTCCCGGTCCAGAAGCAGAAGTGGCAAGTGGGGCCTTGAATATAACACAGCGTGGTATGTTCAGGAGATGTTATGGGTCAATATAGCAGACAATCTCTGACTCCCTGTCTCCATCTGTCTCTCTCACACACTACAGAGATTCAACTTCTTACGGAAGAATAAAAAGGTATATATATATATATATATCATAAAAAAGTATTGAGGTTCTTTCTTCTTCCCCGTATGCAACAAATATAGACATCATCCCCTTTAATGAGGAGTTATCTTTCCTTGTTCAAACATTCCCGAAAATTATGTTCTAATCATCGGTGTGATACATATACTCATACAGACAAAGACTGAAATGATATATTCGGTATAAACTCAATGGAGGTCCTCGTATCGTCGTAGGAAATGGACAAGGCGACACGAGTTCAAATCCTGGACGAGACTGATTGCATTTCACATTGCACTAATAACTTTGACAAAGGTATGAATCCAATTATTCTCCCTACAGCTATGGGTAAATAGTAGGACAGACATGGTTCTTCGGCCTTGTTAAGGCAACTAGTCTTGGAGAAGGAAAACTCTGAATTCAAACCTGTTAAACTGTCATGTCCTGCCCGAGCGGAGGGGATGGTAAATATGATAAACTCACGAAAAAGAAATGGTGAATATTTAGCGGAATTTTCTTTAAGGAATGCCTAAACTCAAAATTTCACAAAAGAAAGATAAAATTATGAACATATTCCAACCTGAATAACTGCAAAGCACACCTAGATTATATATAAAATGTTTGTTATTGCCCATATATAAGCAGCAGCCGAGTGCATTTAAACCAAATTAAGTGTTAAGTTCCATTGGGGTGAATATCAATTAAAAAAAAAAAGATACTGTGAAAACACATTTTTACTTTATAAACCTTACAAAATGCAAACGCACAAAAAACTTAAAGTCCTGAGAGAACTAATTAAAATATACTAAAAGGAACAACTAGAATAAATACAAGGCCGAATCAATAAATTTAGAAAATCGAATACGATTAGAACGGCAGAGAGTAAATAATGCTTACGGGAGAAAAAGCGCGTTGAGAAGAAAATTAGAAGCTACGAGCCAAGAAGAAAGAAGTCCGAAGTGTAATTAACTTTTTAAGAATCTGTAAGGAAACTCTTATGAAATCATTGATAAAGATCCCGAAAAAATATGCATATACAACAAAGATTTTATAAAAAGTAGAACTTTACGATGAATACAAAAAAAAGTTTAAAATGGAAAAGCTGCTTGGTTCGACGAAATATCTCCAGAAGTAAAGAGGACAAGGTAGTTTGACGACATATATATTCGATTATATCAAGCTTGGTATAAACTGAACATGATAAAGAAATAGAGAAATAGACGAAAAGTTGACCCCCCAGCAGGAAAGGAGACCTCGGAATCATTAAGAACTGCTGAGGTATACTTCTTCTATAACGGCTAAGGTTTATCATACCAGGCTTCTACATCGTATCTCTACTGAAGTCGAGAATATTCTTTAAAAAAAAATCAAAATAGCTTTTGGAGAAAGAAATCCACCAGATCATACATTCTAACTATTCGTCAAGTAATCGAAGGAGTAGGTCCAAAACATTATGAGGCAACCCTTTTTTCGTTCATCACTTCAAGGCATCTGATATTGTCTTCCTAAAGATAACTGCTACTTCTATACTGTTGCTTTAGAAAATCACAAAGCAATCGTTCTCTCAGCTAATGGTGACACCAACGTCTTTGACATTGACGCTCAAGTTTTAAATCATGTATGTTTATTGTCTGCCTATATTACGTGAATCGGATATTAAGAAATATAAAAGATTACGGTTTCCGATTAAAATAGCCTAATACAAGCAGCAAGAAAGATTGGCTTCTACGTGAACGACCAGCTAAAACTGAATCGCAGGTGCATAGCCTAGTTCAATCAGCAAGAAACATTGGCTTCTATTTGATCGAAAATAAAACTGAATCAATGTGTTTTTAACAAGAAGAAACCCTTTAAGCTGCAAGCCTCTGTAATGAGTTAACCAGTTCCTGAATCTTGATTGTTATATTTCATATAGTGAAACCGATGTTAACATATGTATAGGTAAGTCGTGAATCACTATTGACAGGCTATCGATCATACAGGGTGGAACGATAAAATTGTCACCCTAGAAAAGACGACATGATCCCATTTCAGTTTAATGATAACCGGTTTTCTTTTTTTGCTGCAGACCATCTACTAGTTGGCCAGTTGTGTACAAATCCCAAGAGCGATAGAAGCCTTTTATCATATCTAAAAGTGACACAATATTTAACAAGGGAGATCGGAAATGCGTCGCTGTACAAGTCATGCTCTCTACCGATCCAAGTTATGATAATAGGACCATTGCCAGCACCCTCAAAATGCAAATCTGGATTGCCACGAATAACAAGGACGTGCCCAGGATGATGAAAACAGAGTTTCCGGCTACGGTTATGGTCTTTGGTGTGGTTTCAAGTGAGGGCCACATCATGCCACCTTACATCTTCGAAGTCGGCTTGAAAGTCAACACCGAAGTGTACCTGGATGTGCTGAAGAGTGTAGTGATCCCCTGGTGCAATCAGGTGGCCAGTGGCAGACCCTGGGTGTGGCAGCAGGACTCGGTGGCGGCCCACAAGTTTAAGAGACCCAGGCTTGGCTTCAGAAGGAGTGCTACGACTTTGTACCCTTTTCTCACTGGCCCCCTCCTCTCCCGACCTGAACCCGCTGGACTTCTTCATTTGGTCATACGTCGAGAACATCTCCAACATGACCCCCACAACACCAAAGCCAACCTGATCGCCGCCATCCGCAGAGTATTCGCCGAGCTCTCGACGGCGCTTTAGAAAAAGGCATGCTCCCAGTTCCGTATACGGATCGAGGCGGTGATTGAGGCTGAAGGCGGCTATTTTTAATAGATGTCAGTTCTACTACATAATCAAGTTACCTGAATTGATTTTTTCAATAAAAGTTTTAAAATAAAGCAGCAGCGTTGTTTTCTTTAGAACGACAATGTTATCATTCCACACTGTAAGGAAATTTCATCTTTTAGATAAAATGAATTTTGTGGCAGTGTCAGTACTACTGTATGAATGCACTATCTGGACTCTAATGAAACCCTGAGAGAAAAAGTTAAATGGCAACTACATGAGAATGTTGCCTGCTGTTCTGAAAAAAAAATCATGGCAGCAACGCTCAAAAAGTTGGTTCTCATAAACTTAAGAACAAGTTCACCTATCACGCGAGCAGCGTCTCATCTTCGAAAAATGACATCAATATGTGACTTGCGAAGGCATGGGCAGCTTTCGATAGGTTATAGACCATATGGAAGTCAGACCTATCTGATAAAATGAAAGGCAACTTTTTCCAACCCGTGGTCACGTCTATACTACTATATGGACGCACCACATGGATGCTGATTAAGTGTATTGAGGAAAGGCTTAACGGCAGTTGCACAAGAATGCTACGAGCTATATTGAAAAAATCGTAAGAGCAATATCCAACAAAACTGCAGCTCTACGGCGACCTACCTCCCATCTAAAAAGGTGTCCTCGTGGTGTAATGGTTAAAGCGATGAACTGCGGAATCGTAGTACGCGAGTTCGTACTCCAGTCGCGCTATTACGTTCACTTTCGGGCAAATACCCTTGGGAAAGGTATGAACCCCCTTATTCTCCCTCCAGCTATGGGTAAATAGTAGGACGGACTAGGTTCTTCAGCCTTAGTGAGGCAACTAGTCTAGGAGAAGGAAAACTCTGAATTCAAACCTGTTAAACTCCGCTTAAAAATTGACCTTGTGTCATATCCTGCCCGAGCGGAGGGGTTGGTAAATAGTACCTCTCATCTAAAAAAACCATATGAATAAAACGAACAAGGCATGCAGGACACTATTGGAGAAGTAAAGACGAAGTCAAAAGCAACATTTTCCTATGGACTCCTTCACATGGGCGTGCAAGTGCCAGATGACCAGCTAGAACTTATTTACAATAGTTTTGTGCGGAAAAAGGATGTATATTAAAAGACATGCCGGAAGCAATGGACGATAGAGAAAAAGTGAGAGAGAAAGTTAGGGAAATTCATGTTTGCGGCACGACATGATAATGATATATATATATATATATATAATGATGATAAATGAATATATATTACATAGATATATACTTAATCCATGGAAGATATTCTGCGACCTTAGGTTTCTTGAAGTTTATAAAACAACATTCATCAAGCAGTTAAGAAGATGGAATTAATTGAAAATCAAAAATACGACAAAATACAGACAAAAACCATTAGGATTTCGTTTGTGTGTTGTTCTAAGTATGTGAGTGTTTGTGGGGATGTGCGTATGTGTTATAGTTACGTGTGGGTGTGTGTTTTTATGTTAGGTCAGGCCAGCAACGTAAAGCGTTGGGTTTAGCGGAAATGGATTCAAGTGTATATTATTTTGTTACATTATTTCTTTAGGTGACTATAGCAATGGAACAAAACACCATCATTGCATGTCGGGGAGAATGAATAAGAATTTCATTTGTAAGCGTGTATGAATAGTTGTGCTGTTAGGCAAGAATTACAGTTGGTATATGTAAGGTGACATTGTGTTGTAATATATTGGTGTAATATTTAGGGGAGGGAATTGTATTAATATAATAATGAATAAATAAATGAGATATTGTATACTATGGATCTCATAGGTGGTATGTACGTAATAAAATAATAAAGGGGTTAATTAATAGTGTGTTAAATAATAGTTACGTGCGTAATAAATTGTATTATTGCAATGCTAATGATATTATTATAATAAATAAATGAATGAGATTTTGCGTAAATATTATATACTGAGGGTCTCATAGGTGATATGTGCGTAATAAAATAAAATAATAAAGGGGTTAACTAACAGTTTGTGTGTTTGTGTACGAAGATGATTATAACTGTGGGGTAGGGTGTCGTCATTGAAAAATTAAAGAAATTGATTAAGAAACTAGATGGTGGTTTTGAAAGTTGGGGTTGTTATCTTATAGGGATATGTTTTTTGTTGATGTGTGGTAAATACACTATTGTAGAAAAGTTTAGAGTGAATTTGGTCGGTAGGTGGATGTAGAGCGTTGGGGTCTATTTTTAATGCTCGTAAAAAGTTAAAATGGTGGAGGCGTGTGGATATATTGTGTAGCGGATGTGATGGTCGGAGGAGGAAAATGGTACTTACGGTGCTTCAGTTTTTTTTATATATTTATTTATAATCATTTTTATTATATAATAACTCTATCCTCGATATTGAGTACTCTCCATATTATATTGCACTTGGTTCGACACATAACCATAAAGTGATTTACTGACGACCAACATTCTTATAATATATATATATATATATATAATATTTATTGATACCATTCTAAACTAAAACATCAGTTTTCATGGAAACAAGAGGCTTGCAAAAGTGATAAAATTTAGATTTTTAGTATTTCCCTTTTTCACCAATCAGCTCTTTCATACAGGTAACCGACTTTTATTCAAGTTGCAGACAATAATATTTGATTCCCCTTGCAAACGTTGTCGGATCAAACCCTTTACAAATATAAGAAATCTTTTCTTTCCTAGATTATTCAAATATATTTTTAAGCAATTGAAATCTTGGATTTATTAACATTTGTTCTTATGTGAAGCCTATCTAAATTTTATAAAGAAAACAAGAAAATATGCTACTTTTTGATACTCAATAAAGATTAGCCATCATTGGGAGTCACTTTAGCCTTTATTTCTTTTGACTGAATTTCAGTTCATTTCCAAAATCACATACGACAAAGTGTATTTAAATTTACGATCGCGAAACTATTTTTTACCAAAGTATTTATCTCCCTTATTTACTTTTACAATAGAGATACCTGTACTGAGAAAGGATTCCTTACATTAATATTGCATTGCATCACTAATACAAATTAGCGTCATACATATACTTTCTTTAAAAGATGCCATACAAGTACAAAGACTTTTTACTCTTACCAAATACATTATCTCATTTTGAAATATTGCCAACTGCTCTGGACTATTTTCTCGTTAATATCATATTGGGGAATATAAACGTATAAATAAATGTAACCTTTTATTATCAAGAAATGTTAGTAACATTTATTTTTCAACAAACTTTTCACTTAAGTTAAAGAAATAAGAATTTATCAAATTTATAGAATTGTATTTTATTTAATTTCTCACTCTTTCCTCAACACACATTTTTACACAGATAGACAGACAGACAGACTGACACACACACACACACACACACACACACACACACACACATACACATACGCGAGCGCATATATAGTTACAAAAATTATTTCGTGAGTCAGGGACTATCCTACTACAGTTACGCCTAAACGGCACCTAGGGGTATCTAATCCTGACTCCGAATTCTGGCGTTTTTTTCTTTTTGCCTGACACTGTAAGTGCTTTTAGTCAGTAAGTTAGTATATATATATATATATATATATATAGTATAAAACGTTTTGTATAATTGCCAATAAATTCGGACCATTTATGGTAAATAATTTAAAATAGTAGTGCAAATATCAATAGTCGAACAGTTTTGATATATTTTCTGGTTTCTATTTGAAATAAAAACGTAATGTTGCCATAGTAACTTCATTTTCTTTTACTTTTTCCCCTTTTCATTATCATTTGCTCTGGGATGCGGAAAGCAAATGAAAGATATTTGCATTTGTATACTGCCGTTGGTCGCCAATTTCTTTTTTTTTTTTTTTTTGTTGTTGTTTCATTTCACGCATGCACACAAACACACATTCTCACACTCTCTCACTCTTTCTCAAATAAAAACACACATGCTCAAACACATTCACACATGGACTGGCAGACTATCAAACAGATATAGAAAATTTCTTTCTTTCGTCAGTCTCTTGTCTATGGGATAATCGGACCAATGCTTTTACAACATGGTCTGTTAATCGTATAGCCGAGAAAATGACCGTCATCAACACTCGTTGACTCTACGACTTGGCTATTCTAAATGAGAAACATATGTTCTTTATCTATAAGTCATCATCATCATCATGTCATGCGGCTAGCTGGGATATCCCTGACCCTCTCTCTCCACGTCTCCCTATCATTCATCGCCTCTGGCAGGTCTTCAGGGTTACATCCCGTATCATCAAATAGCTGCTGTGTGAATGTTCGAGCTGGTCGTCCTGCTTTTGATTGGCCATATGCGGGGGTCCACAGGAGCACATCACTAACGATCTCGTCCTTGCTTCTCCAGCAGTGTCCAGCATGTCTGATTCGTCTAGCTTGTATAGTTTACGTGACAGGTGGTAGGAGACCGTACAGCTGGCGCCTTGTAGGGTATTGCTGCCAGGACTTGTTTAATATTGCTCGCAACATTCTTGTATAATTGCCGTCTAGCTTCTTCTCCAACCGTTTAGTGACGCTGACTTATCTATAAGTACTGCAAATTAATATCACAAACATACATACATACACACTTGCATATATATATATCCAATATATATATATATATATATATATATATATACTTATTCATATTGGCTCAATCGGTTGGGGCTGCAGAATACACGGACTGCATAACTGCAGAGGGTTAAGATTCCAACAACAAGTGTCCTTGATATGGCATTAAACAATCTGATGGTAAGGATTAAATAATTCTGTAGTTTTGAGGAATGTGGAATACCCCTTCATTGCCATTACTCTCAGATCAACTCGGTACCAGTGTCGAAGCATCTGATCGGATCCTATCTATAGGTCGAATAGAATTGTTTGACATTTAAATTATCCTCATGCTAAACTGAATTGTTTGAAATAGAACTGTTTTTCTTTAAATGTGTAAACAAAGAATGTACTTAAGCTAAACTAAATTGTTTGAAATAGAACTGTTTGACCATTCAACTTTGAGTAAACAGAGGACTAGTGTTTAACTGAATTGTAAGTGATACATAGCAATACTCGTAACCATTTAAATTTGTTGACATACAAAAAAAATTGTGTGAAATAGAACAGTTTTGCATTTAACTGAGAGTAAACAAAAGAATTGTACTGATGCTAATTTGAATAGTTTGAAATTAAGCGAAAGCATTCAACTGTGTGCAAAAATAATTAAGCTCAGGCTTGTTTAAAAATGTTATCTACAAAATGTGTTTAGAAATGATATATCTAATGTATGTATAAAAAGGATTTGGCATTAGATAACGTACAATTATTGATATACCATAAAACCAAACCAAGCCAAACCAAACCTAATTGTATGTATGTATGCATGTATGTATGTATTAGTAAAACCTTTTGTAAGTGCTTATAATTTTAATCTGTTTATGGTAAAGGATTTTAAATAGAAATGCATACAGAGCAGTTTTCATATACCTTCATTATTAATGTTTCACTTATAATGGAAGGCGTACAGGTAACGTGGGCGAACACTATTCCGATATATTATTGACATTTATTGACCATTTTCATTCTGATTCTTGCCTAAAAGCTAATTCTTACCAAAGCAACAGTTTTCATTGTTAATTCTAAATATAGAACACTAATGTAAATAAAATTACCCCCCACAAAAAATATCAGAAAATCTGCATACTTAAGCGTTATTTAGATACATTTAATCATGAAAGTGCAAGTAGGGCATCATTTGTATTTGTATTTTGGGCTCTATGTGATTTTCCGGATGAATGACTAGTGTCTACTAGGAGCTGGACTCTATTTATTTAAGGAAAAAAACAGTTAATTTTCGTTATTGACTGGTGCATATATATATATATATATATATATATATATATATATATATATATATATATATATAAGAAAAGACATTAGCAAAGTGAACGAAGCTGCACGCGACAATTGGGCGTTTCATTTTCTTGATCTTTATCTGAAATAATGATACAATGTCGGCATGTTAAGTTTTTTTTTCTTGTGTCTAGACTTGCGTCGTGGAATGATAGTGTGCAAGATTAAAGTTGGTTTAAGGGTAAAAAAAATCGTCCTCATTCATATAAAATGAAAAATGATGAATATTTCCCCAATGTAAGAATTAGTACACACACATACCCCGGGAACCTACCCACACAGACGCACACACAAAAACATATATATATATATATATATTGGATGTGTAAAAATAGATGCAACCCATAATTGTGATTGTGATTTATAATAGAGACACAATCAATGGCGATCATTTCGAACACGTCTTGTTAAAAGTCCATCCTTTGACCTAGAGACATCAAATCAATGTTTTTTTAAGGGAATTTGTTATATCAGATTCCATGATATGCAATTTTTTGAGCTTCTTGTCTCAGTAATGAATCATTATCATATTAATGAGTTGCATCTATTTTGAGAGAGATTGGAATGATTTTATCTCCAAATTGTGATGCAAGATATTTTTCCTCTCTTGTTCAAGGCACTGTGATCAGGGATTACTAGTTGTTAAAGAATACAATGTTCAAATCTGACACACAAAAAGAACACAACATTATTAGCAGTAGAGTTATAAGCAGTCACTAAGGTCCCATATATATTGAGACACCCTATAGATATATAGTTAGAGTAGGGGCTTATTTCATGTTAGTTAAGAAGTATTAGTATTGGATAGATTTTGGGGGGATACGTGTAGGTCTTGTTACTGTGTATATCATGGACGTTGACGAATATTAAAACAATACCATCTTACCTTGGTATCGAATCCGGAAGTTCTCAGCCGAAACCGGATGATGTAAAGATGGTATTATATAGTAGAGGAGTGTGAAATGCCCTGTTTTTCATTGGCTGTTACTGAAGGACAGATGTCTATAAAGAACGTCCGAAGTCTGTCCTTATGTTTTTATTGCTTTGGCAGAGGCATGGCGCGTAGCATGTCGCGATCAAGAAGGCGGCTTGGCTCTTCCAGAGTCATGTCGGGGTTGCTGTCGGAGCCGATATGATGCAAAATACCCGAAATCGGCGATGAAGACAGTGCATCACTGAGGACCTACCTTGATGCATCTAGGATGTATGATTGAAATATATATATATATATATATATATATATATATATATATATTCATATTTATATATATGTATATATGTTACATAGCCAGATAGGAATACGTGAAATAGACATATTCATACCGATACGCAAACGTTCATAATATCCATAACGCACATATATACATAACATAGGAATCCCGAAGCACAAAAACACTTACGACTTCTTAGTTAAGGTAGGAAACTTTTTATTACCTTTGAGTTAAAAGGTTTTTCGACATAAGGAGAGAGATACAAACTTTCTATGCTGACTTTTCCATCAGCCCCACCACCACGCGCGACACCTGCCGCAGGGCGTCGCCGAGAAAGCGAAAGTCCACCTTCTTTTTCCGACGGCAAAACTCCACTAACTGCCTTTTCTTAAATCTCAGCCCATGCTTCCGGTCATGACGTCATTCACACCCCCTTGTCATATTTTCTATTTGGGGTTTCTATTGTGACATCTCTGAATGACACGTCCGCTCTGCGCTCGCGTGAACATCTGCGCTCATGTCTGCACCTAACTAACTCATGCGCTAAGCGAAAAGTTCTCAGCCTAACTCAGCCAAAAGGCAAGATACATAAAACGAAATCCCTCGGCCATTATATAACATATATACATTAAAGTAAACAAGGACTGTGAATATCCAAACAAAGAGTGCTCAATATTCGGCAACTTAAAAAAAATATACCTGCTGAGCAAAATAAATATTTTTTGTTTAAAACACAAGTAATTTAGAAATAGATCTATTTCGCTTATTCAAGCTCTACAGATTTTGAATTCCATCTGACGACTTTTAATAAGCGAAATAAATCTGTCATGGAAATGGAATAAAAAAGTAAGTTGGCGACGGTAGTCGAAGGCGACCAGAAGGCTCCCTTTTCAATAGCTACTACACCGAGGTGTACGGGGAGGGCGCTAATCTTTTCCCTGGATTGCTCCACTTTACCCTTGACTCGTATCTTATAACGCTGAGTGTTAAGCAAGGAAGTATCAAGTACCATTTTCAAAGTCTTTAGTATGATGCGACCTGGGATTGAACCCTGGGTCTCCCGGACCATTGGCGAACACTCTACTCATTAGGCCAATGAGCCGGTTAAATGGAAAACTATTTCTAAATTTCTTTTTTTTTTAAACAATATATACATACATACATATATATATATAATTGTGAATTATATATGTATATATATATTAGACAAACTGACAAACATCGACAGAAATTGGTTTCAAATAATTTTCTTGTTATTCTGAGGAAGTCTTTTCTTATTGTTTTCTGTCGTGTCGGCTTGTTTGTTGGTATTCGTATCTAATATTACCAGTTATTCGTAGTGTACATTTTCTCCGAGTGTTTTAAGGCTTTCTTGATTGTTCAGTTTTATTCCTTTTGTTATTTCAGCTTTTCCTTTTGTTCATTAGCAGAAAGGCGCAATTTTCAATACCTAAATCTATTATGACAACCCATACAACTCCGAACACAACAGCTTGGCACGTGTGGTCAAATTTTCCTTTCTGTCGACGTTCAGCATTTAGTTCGGACCCCGTGCCCCACCCATTTAACACTTTGATCGGCCGTGTCTAGGCATATACGGATCTGGTTGAGTGTCTCATGGTTGCATTGGCAGTCGGTCGAGGTGTGCTTGACCGAAATCCTTGAGCCTCAGCGGTGCTGTCCCTCCAGGCTTTAATCCTCGTAGGAGGCGTTAGGTTTATCGCCTGGCACCTTAAGAACCCATCTTTAAGGGAATGCTGACGGGGCTCGAGGCATTTTTGGAGCCGTTGGGCGCGTGTGGGAATTGCCCCTGCCTCTGGACCCACCATAAAATAGCCTTGTGCCACACTCGTACAGATGGTGGGACGTATAACAAATACCCCGTTCAATCTGATATCCTAATATCCGTACAGCTGTTTTAATTGGTGGGTTTTACGATTCGAAGCTCTCACGTTTTGGTACCCGTTTCTGTCGTTGATCGTCTAGTCTTGTTCTTCAAGTGTTGTAATTCTTAGCGACGAAGAGGTGCCATTCCTCTTGAGTCAATAAGCCTAGGTATGCTTTTTTGAAACAACTTCTCCGATAGGGATAATACACACACACACAAACATATATATATATATATATATATATATATATATATATATATATATATATATATATATTATTCATGCCATGTCGAGTAATTCAATTACTGGCATGTATCAGGGCAAAGAACGGAGTACTTATTGTTGTCCATCTCATCACTAAGTTACAATCTGCACTGAGATACATGCAACCAGTAAAAACTGATCTAACTTGAGCAGGTGGTTTTAATTTTTCTAGAAAGGTTACTCAGCTAAGGCTAAAAAAAAATCAGGCCATTTGAAAAATGCATTAGCGCATAATGAAACGTAAAAGTCCCTTTCAGGAATTGAACTTGGATAGCTTGATCTACTTCCACCGACAATAAACCGAAACGTTTGCTATCTGTTTCGATTTCAATCAGTCGATTGATCATTGATTCATTCAAATATATACGTTGTATAATGATTATCGTGGTAGGGAATGAAATAAAACAGTTTGAGAATTAAAGTAAGTGCAAAAAAAAGCTTACATTGAATCGAATTGCCTAAATTCAATAATTGGTATTACACAGCAATACTTGTAACCTTTTGTGTGCAAATGAATGAATAGTGTTGAATAAAATAATTAACATTAAATTGCAATAATTGTAACCACTTCACTGTCTGCAAATATTAATATTGAATAGAATTATTTGTGTCAGATAACATTAATAGAAACCACTTAACTGTGTATATAGAAACAATAGCAATACTTGTGGACAAAATATTTAGTTCTAACTCATTTAAAAAAAGTAATTAACATCATACTTGATAGCTAAAAATCATATATATATATATATATATATATATATATATATATATATATATATATATATATATATATAAAGGAAACCAAATGACTGACGTTAATTTGTGACTATTACGCTGCAGTACTTGAAACCATTTAACTGTGTGCAAAAAATGAGCTCAGGCTCGTTGAAAAATGATATCTACAAAATGTGCTTACAAATTATATATATTCAATGAATATATATGAACAAAATTTGGCATTAAATAACCGACAATAGTTAGTATACCACAAAACCCAACCCAACCAAACCAAACCAAATGTAATACCGAACGATTAAAATGTATTTCAAGTGGAAAGCAAATGAAATATATTTACATTTCTCTACGTCTCTGCATATACCATTTTATTTTCATTTATTTCTTACGATCAAAACTGTCTTGCTTGATTATTAATGTTTTCTTCGACTCAGTTTTGAAATAAAATATCGATTTATTCCCATACTGTGCATAGCATGACATAACGGTTCTAAGGTTTCTGAATCCACATAAATTCATCAACAAACATGAAAATGTAACTCGAGAAAATCAGTGTAGTAATAATAATAATAATAACAATATATATACATATATATATATATATATATATATAAGAAAGTATTTCCCCCAAGATTGAAGTTAGAATCAAAGTAAATATCTTACTTATTATTGTTGGTTTTAAATTTTTAAATCTTCAACATTTTCCTATTCAAGTCAGTGACGTTAGGATGAAAAAGAAATGTGACTAAACACAAAAAGTCTTTAAACATAGAAATGCATAAATATATGAATGATTAGATATAACTAAGAATAAAGACACTATTTGGCACAAGGCCGTGTGTTTTGGGAATCTTTCAGGCTCAATCTATAATATCACCTATAAATAAGCATATCTCTACCAATCTTTCTACAAAAACTGAATTTTCTTCGATACCAAATATAAAGGGCCTTAATTATTTCTAGTAAAAAAATTATACAATCAAAACGGTTGTTATTAAGTATTACTTAGAGTAACCCCCCCGTGGCGTAGTGGCTAACGTGCAAGACTGCTTCATCATAGTACGCGAGTCTGAATTACGCGTAAGGTAGAACATACTCTAATCTGTTTTTTAACCAAGTAGAAATGTTTTATATTTTCCTTAAAGCAACAGCTTTTTCCCGTTTACGGATTTTTTTTCATGTTCCTTAATGATACTTGCATTAAAAAAAAGTTAAATTTTGGTTTAACATTATAGTAATTTAAACCTGGATTAAACCTGGTGCCCGTGGTGTAGTCGTTATCGTCGTAGGAAATGGACACGGCGACACGAGTTCAAATCCTGGACGAGACTGATTGCATTTCACATAGCGCTAATACTTTTGGAAAAGGTATGAATCCAATTATTCTCCCTCCAGCTATGGGTAAATAGTAGGACAGACTTGGTTCTTCAGCCTTGGTGAGGCAACTAGTCTAGGCGAAGGAAAACTCTGAATTCAAACCTGTTAAACTCCGCTTAAAAATTGCCCGAGCGGAGGGGTTGGTAAATAGTATCATGGAGTAATGTACTGTCTATTTGGCATGTTCTCGTTTCCAGCGTGACCATTCTTGTCTTTGACAAAAATGATGAAGTAATATCTATGAATTATTTATTCATGGGTTGACCGCAAGTATTTGAAAAGAATCTGGATTTCCCTTTTCAATCAAAGCAATTACCGTACTAATGTCCAGCTAAAAGAAGGCCCTTTTCCTCCGGGGTGGAGGCCAATGGCACTAATTTGCTGTTGGCCTTGACCCTAGCGAGCATTGTCCAGCAAAGGCAGACTTGAGGGGGAGAGAACCCCGGCTCATGCCAGGCCACCTTCGAGTGACCGAGCTACACCATTGACACTTTTGTCACATTTGTATAGCACTGGACCTTGCTTTCCAGTTTAAGCTATAATCAGGCATCCGTGCCTGGACCCAGATTTGGGTCCATGTCCAGCTAGGCTCATCAAACTCACATTGCATTAAGAGGGCCGATGACCAGCATAGTCAGACAGACCTCGAGCCTTGACTCATAGATAAGACCCAATCAGATGCTACCACTCAGAGTCAGAGTAGACCTGAGTGCGATGGCAATGAAAATGTGCACAGCATTCCCCAAAGCTCCGGCATTACTGGAACATTACCATTAGATTGCTTAGGGCCATATCCTGGACATTTGTTGGGGAGGTCTTACCCCTCTGCAGAAATGCAGTTGGTGTATTCGGCAGCTTCAGCTTTCTAGGCAAGACAAATCGGTGGGGAAAGAGTGAAGAAATGAAGATAAGTTATAAATGACAAAAAGGAAAAAGGAAAAACAGGAAGATAAACGAAAGACATAAAGAATGAAGACGAAAGAAAGACTTGAAAATAAAAGAGAGAGGAAAAAATAAACAAAGACGAAAGAAAGAAAGAAAGAAATGGTAAGTGGAAAAAAAGAACGAAGAAAATGAGAAGAAAAAACGACATGACGCTAAGAAAATGAAGGGTCGAAAAATAATAAAAATGAAAAGGAAGATTATAAAAACTATAGAGAGAGAAAGAGAGACAGAAGAGAAAGAAAGTGAAGAAAGAAAGAAAGAAAGAAAAAAAAAAGAAACTTAAACTTGTTTTTGGGGAACATATTTAACAAATTAAAACAGGGATTAATATAAGATAAATCTGCAACTGAAATTATGTATCATATTAACGCTATAACAAACACCGATTTCAGCAGTATTTGCAACGGCTATAAAAATTAACCGAACGTTACCGTAACCTTTTATTATTTGTGGGTAATACAGCAGCTATAGGTATAAGAATTTTGAGGTATTTTTTTAGGTTGACTGATGTGTCTGGTCGACTTCTTCGCTAAAATGAAAGCCACACTTTAACAGTGGTAATACGAGGTCTAACAATAAACCTAGCCATTAATAGTATTGGTATGGTCTCTGAAATACGTTACGCGTACAGAGCAGTTCCCATTAAACTGTTCAGTAGTTAAAGGGGTGATTTCTGAGAAAAAGCAAATATGTTTAATCCAGAATGTCCTGAACTGTTAATAAATTTTGTTTGCCGAATGTATTTATTAATGAATGCAATTATTTTTTTTTATGTTTTTATTTTAAAAACAAATCATGGAGATATTTTTAAGCCTGTTTCCCTTCACACCATGTAAATTTTCCAGTTTTCTGTAAACAAAAAAAAAAAAATCTACCAAGGAAAATATTAATTTTTCTTTCGGAAGATAAGTCTTCGGAGAATTTCTCTTGTCAAAGATATTTTGAAACATATACTTTTCTTTCCGGAATCATGAAATGAAAAATGCGTTAAAACTAATATGTATATTTTTGATTTTGAAGGCTGTAATTTGCTTTAAAACACACACACACACACACACACACACACACACACACACACACACACATATATATATATATATATATATATATATATATATATATATATATATATGTATATATATATATATATATTAGGGATTACTGCAGTCTGAAAATTACTAAAATATCAATATTTCAATTGTTTTTAATTTTAAAGAATTGTAATTATTTGTGCAGTTAGCAAACATACAAATTACAATTTTCGCAGATCATCATGAAAATAAACAAAATAAACAAATCAGATAAACAAATAGATAAATAAACAAATGACTAAATTAAGTTAGAATTATGTTAAAATATATTTTTTATTATTTTATCTGATATTGTTCCATTGAACTTGGCATAATATATCAATAAAACGAAGTGACTGATTTGGTTTGAATGCACGTCAAACAGCTTTGGGCTATTTCATGCCAAGAGAAAGATTATAGATTTATTTTTATGTTTTTCCGAGGAATTTTCTTGATATCTATAGGGCGTTGTCTGCAGTTTTTTGGAAAGTCAATTTAGGGTAGCTTTTGATGGTTATGCGTGTTGGGTGAAATGTAAGTTTATTTTGCCCAGTCGACTGAGGCTGTAAAATATACCGACTGCATCGCTGCAGAGGGGTAAGACTCCCCCCCAACAAGTGTCCTGGATATGACATTAAAGATTCAGTAATGCTGGAGCTTTGGTGAATTTATTGTCATATTTACCCTACCCCTCCGCTCGGGCAGGATATGACACAAGGTCAGTTTTTAAGCGGAGTTTAACAAGTTTGAATTCAGAGTTTTCCTTCTCCTAGACTAGTTGCCTCACCAAGGCTGAAGAACCAAGTCTGTCCTACTATTTACCCATAGCTGGAGGGAGAATAATTGGATTCATACCTTTCCCAAGGGTATTAGTGCTATGTGAAATGCAATCAGTCTCGTCCAGGATTTGAACTCGTGTCGCCGTGTCCATTTCCTACGACGATAACGACTACACCACGGGCACCTACATTGGATTTGAACTCGTATCGTCGTGTACCAATTCCTACGACGATAACCATTACACCACGGGCACCACCTTGTTGAATTTATTGTACCCCTTCATTGGCCTTACTCCCTGGTCTACTCTGACCTCGGAGTGGTAGCACCTGATAGGGTCCTATCTATGAGTCAAATAAAACTGTTTGACATTTAAACTGAATGCGAACAAATATCATATGCTAAATTGAATTGCTTGAATTAGATCTGTTTGGTCATTTCCCGTCTTTGGTTTGGTTGCTTTTTGTTTAATGGCATATCAACCTTTGTAGGTTATTTAATGCCAAAGCTATTCTCCTAGAAGAACAGTAGTGGTGCTATTTAACCCATAGCTGGGAGGATAAGGGTGTTCATACCTTTCCCAAGGGTATTTGCCTGAAAGTGAACGTAATAGCGCGACTGGAGTACGAATTCCGCAGTCCATCGCTGGAACCATTACACCACGAGGACACCCGCTTCCCGTCTTTGAAAGCATATGAGACGCACGGGTATATAAGACGTACCCCAATTTCAGCAGCTCAAATCAAGAAAACAAACAAACAAACAAAACAAATAAAGATCTAAAATCAAACGTGCTAAAATTAATATAAGGAATATTCTCAAGGATAACGCTTTTAATCTGCCTTTTAAATAATAAAAATAGATGTATAAAAATTACTCTAATGTCTAAGCGAATAGCAGTTGCCAGGTTGCTAATTTTGGCCGAATATCGAGAATGTTTTAAACGTACAAATTGCAGATAGAACGCAGGGGAATTTAAGATATATTTAGAAAAAATGCGCCTTATATGACGTGAAATACGGTAACTGTGTATGAACAAAGGGCTGATGTTTAATTGCATTGTTAGTCATCCATAGCAATACATGGAACCATTTAACTGTTTGCAAACAGATGATTAATAGTAAATAGAATTTTTCGTATTTGAAAGCAATACTAAAAAACATTTAACTGTGTGCTCAAAAAAGTGCACAGACTCGTTTAAAAAGTCTTATCAACAAAATCTATTTACAAATTATATATTTGATTTAAAAGTATGAACAAGATTTAGCATTAAATAACCAATAATAGTTGATATGCTATAAAACCAAACCAAACCAAGTTTACTGTTATATATTTGGCATATTTTTTTTCTTTCAGGAGAGATAAAAATTTTTCTATACTGATATATTCAGTTGTATCTCTCATATAATTCCTGTTCTATACCGACTCAAAGTTCATCTTCCAAGGAAGCAGTGTCTCATCAACCGAGACAAGCATGGACAGCAACGATAGGCTATCGGTCATATGGAAGTCAGACCTGACCAATAAAATAAAACGCAGTTTCTTCCAAGCATACTAAACGTATGGAGAAAAGGTTTGACGGCAACTACACAAAAATGCTTCGAGCAATACAGAACTAGTCATGGAGGCAGCGCCGCACAAAGCAGGAGCTGCACGGCCACCCATCACGAAAACTATCAAAATTAGACGAAACAGACATGCAGGCCACTGCTGGTGCAGTAGGGACGAGTTAATATATGATTTAATCCTGTGGACCCCTTCACTTGGACGAGCAAGGACAGGACGACCAGCTCGAACTTACATATAGCAGCTCTGTGCCAATACGGGATGTAGCCCTGAACACCTGCTGGAAATAAATGGACGATAGGGAGGGGTGGCAAGAGAGAGTCAGGGATACCCGTGTTGATAGCGAGACGTGGTGATGATGATGATGATGATGATACCGACTCTTTAGCATTGTCGGTGGAGTGTTCCCCAATGGTCCGGGAGACCTGGATTCAATCCAAGGTCGGCTCATACCAAAGACTTTAAAGATAGTAATTGATACCGACTTGCTTAACACTCAGCAATATAAGGTACGTATCAAGGGTAAAGTGGAGTAACCCTGGGAAAGGAGTAGCGCCCTCCCCTACACCTCGGCGTAGTTGCTATTGAAAAGGGAGCTTTCCGGTAGCCCTCGACTATGGTCGCCAGCTTTAATTTTTACTTATTCCTGTTCTAGAAGTGTTTTCGGATAACAGCAAAATCATTACATTCTACATAAATTCATACTGCAACAGAGATAATATGATAAATTGATAAAACATATTACAGTTACATTACTTTGAAAGTCGTTTTGTTAATCTGTCCTTGTTAGAAATCAAATTAATCTGTAAAGATGAAGAAGGTTAATTGAGTGCACTCAAAATATAGGTAATAGATTGATTGTAGCAGAAACCTTCACTGAGTGGACTTAATGTAAGTAATTGTGGCAAAATACAGTGTGACAGCTTAGACTCAACTGAACAGAAAGAGAAACACAGAATTTGTCACTGCCAAATTTTGCCATCTGTACCTTTCACAGTGTGATATTAAGAAGTATGATCGCCATAGCTTCGATGATGAAGTCATGTGACTTGTCCCAAGCTGATTATTTGAATGTTTTGCATGTAATTTCAGAAATATCCCGCTCGGTAGACAAACATACCACGCGATTGTCTATAGACTGAGTGTCTTTATACTACATAGATTAACCCATCATATATATATATATATATATATATATATATATATATATATATATATATATATTATCTAGATGTCTTACTTATCACCTTTCTGAAAAAAGCGCCATAAAATAACATTTAATTATAAAGCACAACAATAGCACTAACTAACTTACGTCTTCCGATGTAAGGAAGATTTTCACAGATAATACAAAAATTATATCTAAAAACAATGATATAAAAACGATTACAAATCATAGAAGCAATATGCATAAAAATAAGAAAAACATAAATAAAATAGCGTTTAACGTGGACACCAATATATTAAATATTTTTAATAACTAAACATCACGAACTCTATTAGTAAACATTTTCCCAACTAAACGTTTTAAAACAAAATGCTGAAAACGTTCCAGCCGACAAGTTCAAAGCAAAATGCTACAAATTATTAAAACACTAAAAACTAAAACTGTCAACTCAAAACTACTATATCCCTGATGACGACCAAAAGCATTGTCGAAAGTGCTTGAGCAGAAGATAAGGGACAATTCCTTTAACATCTAGATCCCAACACTAAATAAAAAAGTGTCTTGAAAAAAAAGATTAAAAATAATATTCAGTGTTCCATTGTCTTTAATAAAACGTGCTTGAATATATATATATATATATATATATATATATATATATATATATATATATATATATATATATGTATATGTGTGTGTGTGTGTGTGTGTGTGTGTGTGTGTGTGTGTGTGTGTGCGTGTGTGTGTGTATAAATATTGGCACGTTTAGCGATTGATAATATTTATGACGGAAGTAAAAGCAGTAAAAGTATCTAAACGTCCAATATTCGAAAGATGTAAAAAAAACGAAAGTTTTGGGTTAACATAAAGTCATTGCAATATGAAATTATCAAAGGTATAAAACTACACACAACTCAGGTTCACGACGTTGATCATCACGTGAGTTTAATTCTAATGCATACTATTTATATGTAAAGACACACACACACACATATATATATATATATATATATATATATATATATATATATATATATATATATATATATATTAAGCACTTTTTAATACTTATTCTATTGCGACGACTTCAGATTTAACCTTTTACCAATGGACCACACACACTCACGCGCGTGCGCACACACTCATACACACTCAGACGCACGCAGAGAGATAGGTAGGTGCGAGTTATGTTTCACAAATGATATGGCATTTACGTCGCATGGATAAATTACTTTGTAATGTGATATACTCTGGCATTTAATTACAAAGCAGATGTTAAGCTCCATGGTGAAATTTTTACATCAAAACCATATTTCTATTCAAACGTCCGTTAGAATTAAGTTTGTCTTTCTAGCATAATTTTCATTATTTGAACGGATTCTTCATCACAAGCTAAAGATCTCTTTGATATCGAACATTTCACTTCAGGTTCTTCACTTTTTATTAACATTCTTAATGTATTTAAAAATATATCATCTTCCTGAACAAAAGTAGGTGTCTATTATATTTTTGCTTCAACAATCACTAAATGGATCAGGTATATATATATATATATATAGTGAAAGAGGGAGACAGACCAAGAGAGAGAGGCGGAGAGAGAAAGGGGTCGATGAAAAGATATATAAAGAGATAGAGAGAGATAGAGAGAGAGAGAGAGAGAGAGAGAGAGAGAAGAAAAGCATGAATATTAGTAAAACTATGAAAAATTATTCTAGACACAATTTAGTCCTTTTTTTATAAACGTAAAACTACGTCACCGCCCCCATATATATATATATATATATATATATATATATATATATATATATATACGTGTACTTAACGATAGATTATGGCTCAATGATAAACTATATGTTATGCAGCAAAATATATCGAAGGAAAAAAGCTGTAAAGTTATATATATATATATATATATATATATATATATATGATGCATTCAATAAGTTTCCAGACTTTTTTGTATAGCCATTTAAAATTGTTCACTCTTGAAAATTCAGTATGTTATTGCTATTCATCTTAGGAGATGACTGACCAATTTTTATGATTTCAGTTTCAAATGAACAGCTACAGCAGGAATTCGAATACACCCTACTAAAACCTGATTGTCACAGCTGTTGAATTTCAAAAATACAATCTGGACGTGAGGACACTTTAGAAGAACGATATGCAATAAAATTATGTTTTAAACTTGGAAAAAATGCCACAGAAACGTATGGAATGCTTCAGACTGCTTTTGGAGCATCTTGCATGAATCGAGCATCAGTTTTTGAATGACATAAGAGATTAAAGCAAGGCAGGGAGTCTGGGAGGGATGATGAGAGGTGTGCGAGGAGTAAGGAAGTCAATACACCAGAGTTGATAAGTCAATGGGTTACTATGTTGAGGTTTTAAGGGAGTTCAGAAAGAGATTCCGTCGGAAGAGGCAAGCACTCTTCAAATCGGGTCAGTGGTATTTTCACCAGGACAATACACTAGTGGACAACTCCATCTTTGCCCGAGACTATTTGACCATAATGGGCACCAAGACAGTTCCTTACCCTCTCTATAGTCCAGACCTTGTCCGCTGCGACTTTAGGTTATTCCCTAAGCTCAGAGGCTGTCGTTAGGAGACAATTAGGAGATGAAAGAGGCTGTGACACAGGTTATTGATACGCTCACACAAGAGGACTTCCATGGGGCCTTCCAGGAGTTGTTGGAACGGTACAAGTGCATTGCAGTCGAAAGAGGTCACTTCGAAGAGGACTAGAGTTTCATTAGTGTAATATCCATAAAAGTGTGTACGAAAAAAGTCAGGAAACTTATTTATTGATCCTCGCATATATATATATATATATACACATGTATAAACATATATATGCGTGCACACACACACACACACACACACACACAAATATATATATATACTTATGTATAAATATTGTCATATCTATAACTATATAAATATATTCATATGTATAAATATATATATATTGGCAGACGTATATATATATATATATATATGTATGTTGTGAGACTGAAACTTACGTGCATCATGGACTCTTCCAGCACTATATTACTAGCGTAGTAATATCCTAATACGGGAGCAGTAGTAGCAGTAGTTGCAGTATTACTAGAAATATGACTACCAATATTGGACACTATCCTTTGTAACTTTTGTTAATATATCTTTCTTCCCTCTAAACCGTGTTCCGGGTTTTTCTTTAGTGTCCCGACTTTGGGTCCACATCAATATATATATATATATATATATATATAAGCATAAACATACACACGTAATACTCACGCTCAGTTATGTATATATATATATATATATATGATAAGTATAATAAAAGATATCTTTGAACGCAAGTAACATGAATATCAGTCTACTTATCAGTCACTCTAAAAGTCCTTTTTTTTCTCTTTTTTTCTCTCTGATCAATGATGAACGATTGAAAATAAAATAATCCTGACTTCTACCCCATTTCTTTCTATTTGAGAATCCTTGTGGTCTCAGACAACGGCATGACAATGACGGAAGAGTCTTTGATATTTTCGAATGCATATAGCCTCAAATAAAATGGTAATAAATCCTGTGCTGTTAGCGTCATCACCAGTGAATGTCTGAAGATATGATTGATGACCTGAAATCTAATGAATAGTCATAGGTATAACTCTATCATCTACAGATATGCACAAGCCTAAAACTACCAATGCTACCACACACACACCCCAAAAAAAGAGAAAAGAAAAAGAAAAAGAAATGATGAAATTTATATCCCCACCCCACCCCCTGACTAGAACAGTAGATCGTTTCCAAAACTACCTAAAATTCAGCAGTAAATAAACGTTAAAAGGGAGAGGAAGGATTTGAACTCACGTGCCAACAGAGGAAAAATATTTCAATATTGGTCAGTATGTCTTTAAGTCCTATTAATCTAAAATGCTGAATTTTACAAAATGTTATGCTGTATTTTTGTTTGTTAAAAAATGCTTAAACTATGCGTTTTAAATGTAAAGACACGCTTACTCTACTATAAACCCAAATTGATTATAAGACTCTGTCCAATTGTCAGCGAACACGGCAAAACGTTTTTGAATCTCTTCTATAATATAATTTAAAAATTCTTAAAGAAAGCCCTAACAGTAGTTTAGAAGAAAAAGTAAAAGCCTAAAACACCCAATGCTACCACACCCCGCCCAAAAAAAAAAAGAGAAACAAAAAAGAAAAAGAAAAAAAAGGATGAAATTAATATCCCCACCCCACCCCCTGACTAGAACAGTAGACCGTCTCCAAAACTACCGAAAATTCAGCAGTAAATAAACGTTAAAAGGGAGGGGAAGGATTTGAACTCACGTGCCAACAGAGGAAAAATGTTTCAATATTGGTCAGTATGTCTTTAAGTCCTATTAATCTAAAATGCTGAATTTTACAAAATGTTATGCTGTATTTTTGTTTGTATAATAATGCTTAAACTATGCGTTTTAAATGTAAAGACACGCTTACTCTACTATAAACCCAAATTGATTATAAGTCTCTGTCCAATTGTCAGTGAACACGGCAAAACGTTTTTGAATCTCTTCTGTAATATAATTTAAAAATTCTTAAAGAAAGCCCTAACAGTAGTTTAGAAGAAAAAGTAAAAGCTTAAACACCCAATGTTACCACCCAAAAAAAGTCATTTGTAAAAGCTCTATAATTCCTGAAGCGTCCTCAGTTCCCAACGGTAATATAGAAGAACAAATTAAAAAGCTTAGGAAAATGTCCCAATACCGCAAAAAAAAAAAAAAAAAAAATTCAGTACCAGTGAAAGTCTGACGAAATACCTTAATCTTGGATTTTAACTAAGTTAAAACTTAAGAAAACTTAAATCAAAATTACCCCCACCACTTATTTTACGTACACATGGGAAGCAGCATGATGTACGTAAAAGTATTTGAATAAACCCATGGACGACCAAACTCAATGCCTAAACAGGTCCTGGACGTGAGTTTGACGACTTTACGCTCAGGATCGTTAGTTCGATCGGGGAACTACTGCTGCTCCTCTATAAGAGTGGCTTCTATAGAAGAGAATAAAACAGCGATCGAAAGATAACCATGACCCACACTCAAACCACATACACAAACCGCATCGCTCTTCGCGCGGGTAAAAAAGGGGTGCGTCCTGCTGAGGTTGGAGCCCTGGCCTCAGTGTTCGAAAAATCAGCTACAGAGCTCAAACAATCAAAACTACTAAAATGCAAGCAAACACTACAAATAGCCACATTTACATAAGAACCTTAAATAGAATAGGACAACTACCAGAGCTAATCGCATCGGCCGAAGAACATAAAATTGACATAATATGCATACAAGAACACAGATACACGCACACCGAAAATATCAAATATCACGAAACTGGCAATGGATGGTCGCTCGTCACTGTATCCGCATGGAAAAACTCTGTCAACGCCGCAGTAGGAGGGATAGGATTGCTTATAGGACCTAGAGCATTAAAAACGCTAAAAAGCATTGAGAAAATACAACCTAGAATGATGGCAGCTACTTTTAACGGCAACCCCAGAGCAACAATCATCTCCTGCAACAGCCCTAGCAATGTTAGTGAAGAAACTGAACTAGTCACCTTCTACGATGAGCTATCCTCATTAGTGCGTAGCATCCCAAAACACAACATGTTAGTCATTGTCGGAGACATGAATGCCCAAATCGGGAAAAACGGAAACAACAAATACAGCCTCCACAACACGTCAAATAGGAATGGGCAACATCTAACAGATTTTATGATAGAAAATAGATTAGCATGCCTCAATACAAACTACCAAAAAAGGGAGGGCAAACTATGGACATACACATACGCAAACAATACTAAAGCTCAGATAGACTACGTCCTTATAAACAAGAAATGGAAAAATAGTGCAATGAATTGCGAGGCATACTCCTCTTTTGAGGGTGTGTCCACCGATCACCGAATAGTCACGGCGAAAATACGGTTAAGCCTACGAAAAAAACGCCAAACGAACAGCGACCACCAAACACTATGACTTGGCCCTATTGAACAACAGAGATATAAGAGATAAATACGTATTAGAATTAAGAAACAGATTCGAAACACAACAAGAAAAGACGGAAAAAAGTACAGCAGAGGACGAATATGAAAATTTCGTCAATGCACACCTCGAGGCAGCAGTGAAATGCATCCCAACAAAACTCAAAACTAAATATAGAGTCCCATATTAAACTTTAGCGGTGAGAGAAAAACGTGCACTAGTGAAACAGCCTCCAAAAACTATCGAAAAAAACCAACAAACACAAATGCCTTAAAACTAAAAACGGCACAATATCAATTAGCAGGCATATATATAAAGGAACAGACTGAATACATTCAAAATCAGATAGATAAGATTAGAGACTCGGTGGAAGATAGACAATCTAGGATAGCCTGGCAAACAATAAACGAAGTGAGTAGAAGAAAGATCACAGCCAAAGCAAAACTGAAAGCAGCAAACCAACAAGAAAGAATAAAACTGTGGAAACAGCACTTCGAAAATTTACTAGGAAACCCACCGAAAATAACATATGAACCAATCACCAGAATAATTAGCAAACAATTAGACATTAAACTAGGACCGTTCACACAAGAAGAACTCGACTCGGTTCTCAGAAAAATTAAAAATGGGAAAGTTGCAGGGCTGGACGAAATCCCCCCGGAAGTATGGAAGACCAGACAATTCGACGACATACTGCACCGCCACTGCAACGCAGTATACAATCAAAATCCGATAGATAGATGGATGAAGGGATGCATACTCCCCTTACCTAAAAAGGGGGACTTCGGATTAGCCAAAAACTACCGAGGCATAACACTTACATCCATAGCAGCCAAAATCTACAATGCCCTACTACGAAACCGCATAGATCCCAAAATCGACAACATACTTAGGAAAAACGGAAATGGCTTCCGAAAAAATAGATCCACGACCTCACAAATATTAACCATCCGTAGAATCCTTGAAGGTGTACGGGCAAAAACCTACAAGCGACATTAATATTCGTCGACTTTACCAAGGCTTTCGATTCCATTCACAGAGAAAAGATGGAACAAATCCTGCTAGCGTACGGCATACCTAAAGAAACCGTAGCGGTAATAACGATTCTCTATAGAAACACTAAAGTAAAAGTACGATCACCAGATGTAGACACAGAATACTTCGACATTGTAGCAGGAGTACTACAAGGGGACACGCTGGCTCCGTACCTCTTTATCATTTGTCTAGACTACGTACTTAGAACATCGATTGACAAAATCAGAGAGAATGGCTTCGAGCTGACGAAGAATAGAAGCAGAAGGTACCCCGCAACAACAATTATCGACGCCGACTACGCCGATGACATAGCGATACTGGCAAATACACCTGACCAAGCCGAATCACTACTGCATAGTTTGGAACGAGCAGCAGTAAGCATAGGCCTCTATGTTAATGCACACAAAACGGAATATATGTGCTATAATCAAACGGGGGACATCTTCACTCTAAAAGGAACCCCTCTTAAACTAGTAGACAAATTCACTTACCTAGGAAGCAGCGTCGAATCAACCGAAAAGGACATCGACACGAGGTTAACGAAAGCATGGACAGCTATCAATAGGCTATCGATTATATGGAAATCAGACCTAACCGATAAAATCAAACGCAGCTTCTTCCAGGAAGCGGTCACATCGATACTGCTATGTGGCTGCACTACATGGACGCTAACAAAACGGCTGGAGAAGAAGCTAGACGGCAATTACACAAGAAAGCTACGTGCAATCTTAAACAAGTCCTGGAAGCAACACCCCACAAGACACCAACTGTACGGCCACCTGCCTCCTATCACGAAAACTATCCAAGTTAGACGAACCAGACATGCAGGACACTGCTGGAGAAGCAGGGACGAACTCATAAGAGATGTATTCTTATGGACCCCCACACATGGCCGTGCAAAAGCAGGACGACCAGCACGAACATACATTCAGCAGCTCTGTGAGGATACGAGATGTTGTCCTGAAGACCTACCTAGGGCGATGAACAATAGGGAGGAGTGGTGAGAGAGTGTCAGGGATATCCGTGCTACCAGTGCGATATGATGATGATGATGACACCTATTTTAAGTCAGTATCTTATAGATCTTCAACCGGTTTGTTTGCTGAGAATTTTTATACGCCGTATATTTGGTCTTTTCCAACTAAAAAGAGACAGCGGAAACGGAACCAAGCAGAAGACAGCAAGACAATATGAGAACTCTAACTACGACCAGACAAAGAGAAGCGAATTTCTTGTATTCTTCCAACATAGAGAATATATTATACCTTTCGATTGTTACATAGCCTTGTTATGTATGTTTTTTTTATATCGGTCTAAGTAGATGTCTGTGCAATCTATCCACTTTTTTTGCCCTGTCGGCTTGTATTGTAGAATACACAGACTGTTTCCCTGCAGAGGGGAAAGACTCCCCGCCACCATCAACGAGATGTAATTACAAACCATGAACTTACTCTTTGCAAGTTTTTCAGAGCAGTTCAGCTGGTTGCTTTTCACAGGAGTGTTAGTCTCTTCAAGTCTCCAGCAGTCTTTTAGCCCAGTCCACTGTGGCTGCAGAATATACCGACTGCATCTCTGCAGAGGGGTTAGATAACCCAAAGCGTATCCTAGATATGAAACTAAACAATCTGATGGTGAGGTTCCAGTAATGCTTGAGCTTTAGGGGAATGTGAAGTACCTGTTCATTGCCATTGCTTCCAGGTCCACTCTGCCCCGAAGTGGTAGCACCTGATAGGGTACTATCAATGGGTCACAGCATACTTACGCTAAACTGAAATTTTTGAAATTGGACTGTTTTTGAATATAACTAAAATGTGTACTTAGAAAAATAACTTTTTTGTACATTCAAACTGTGTACTTATGCTAAACTGAATTGTTTGAAATAGAACTGCTTTGATATTTAACAGTTTTTAAACAAAAACATATTTATACTAAACTGAAATGTTTGAAATTTAATTCAGTGTTAAATGACCCGAAAAGAGTTGATACGCCGTAAAACAAAACATCCAACCAACCAATCCATTTTTTTTCCAATCACTTTTCTCCGTTTTAAATCTGATATCCGTCCTGATGATGCGACTTGATGATGATGATGATGATGATGATGATGATGATGATGATCTATTTGTTGTGTTTTGATCTTCGACCCGGCCAAAAATGCCATTCCAAAGGTGATGCACCGGAGGGAGGTGACACATTCTAATAGCAGTTATGAGAGGAAATCGCGTGGGGGTAAATTGGATGATGAAATGGGACGAGCTAAAAAAATTCCCATGGTACACTCATAGACTGATGCACCGGAAGAGAGTAATCTGTGAACTGCATGACAGTTATTTCCGCTTGATGACGATCAAACATACCATTTCAAAGATCGAGTGGGCGATCGAGTGGGCGATCGAGTGGGCGTTGAACTATTATATAACTCAGTCAAGACAGTTGAGTTCGAGTTCCAGTTAGAGCTGGAGAAGGAATTATAGACGAGATGTGGTAAGTAAAGCCACACCCGGCCGAAGGGGCCCTCGGGAAGCCCTGATGAGTTGAGGTCCAGAGAAGATGCTGATAAGATGCAGTAAAGAAAGCCAGCACCCAGCAGAGTGGACCCCAGGGCCTCCAGTTGAGCATCGGGAGAACGAGAAAGACACAACGTTGACGGCCATAAGAGTGGGGGTCAAAATATTTCAGTTCTGTTCGGTCTCCAGCTCCCTCTCACACGCAAACCTTGAGTAACCCTTTTAAAACCTACAATAAAGTGAGATGTACATATATTTTGTTAAAGGAATCTTCCTGCGTCTCTTATTCATTGCGTCAGTATGTATCCTGCATGAACATGTATATGAGAATGCAACATATTGTGTCATACCAATTTTCTTTTTATAAAAGTTCAATTTCTTCTAAAGTAAAATTATCAAGATTTTATAACTACAACTGTACTATTAAACTGTCAAAATCAATTTAATTAAATTGTATATATGATTGATCTCTACGACATTAAAAATAACCAAAAATAAAATCTCCTAATCCAAAAATAAATTTGAATTAATATGCACTATACATTGAAAAATATATCAGTTTTTCTTTATCTAATGTTTTCATTGGCATTCTTTGAAAAACTGGAGTTATCTGAGGCTATTAGAAAAAAATGGACACTTTGTAATATTTTTAAAGATCCCCTACCAATCTCTCTCTCTCTGTCTCTCTGTCTCTCTCTGTCTGTCTCTCTCTGTCTCTCTGCAAATCATTTGTGTACTATAGGAATATTTGATATGTTATAACCGTGTGGACAAACCTCTTTCGAAACTATGCAAAATATTTTAACATGCATCTTGTTTAGGTGAAAGAAAACTTGGAATTCAAAATTGACGAATATTGTTCGATAGAATCTATGACACGTTGGTGCACTATTCTTCTGTTATCAACTTTTATAAACCATCCTGTCTGCTGGGGCTGAAGGATACGCTGTTTGCACCACTTCAAATATCTCATCCCTTCTTTGACAACCTTTTTGTTAGCCTTGAGAGACGACTCGTCCTGACTGTGGATGATCCTGGTGGCTAAACAGATCGTCATCCAGCAACACAATGTGACTTTCAACACTTTGGTTCTTACATAGTGGGACGGACAGTCAGAGAAGCGTAATCAGATCAATCTGCTGTTCATGACAAACTTTAGCATATTTGTGATTGCCTTGATAGTATTCTTTTATTTGCTCTTGTCTCAAACAAGTGCCTAGCCTTATTTTATCTTAAATGTGTTAACAGACAGTGTCAATTATTGAAATACTGAAATGAGCAGAATCTCGAAATCTCACTCCTGACACGAGTTTTTTGAGCGATGAATCTCGTTTCAGCTAAGACAAAAGGTTTACCTCTGGGCAAATTTCTAACAAAATCTATACTCCCTGGAGCATTGTCGGGGACAGGAAAACCGAAAAAAACACGCAATACTTTGGCAAATACAAAAAACAAAACGGGAATTTCTCTGAATCACATTCAGAAGATGAAACAACAGATTTTCCTTGATTTATTGTTCTAAAGTTTTTGTATGGGACTGATTAAATTGATTTTTTCAATTCTTTAATTAAAAATATATCATCAGCAGTGTATATCCTCGAACTGGTAAAAAGATAAGAAGCAAAAATTTGCTGCCGGAAGCGGACAATAAAAAATGCCGAAAATTTAATCCAAATGAAAACTTTCCACAATGTTAAGAGCAACGCTGACACAAAAGACAAACTAAATACCGTAAAATGAATTATAAGAAGAAGTGTATTATCCTTTGCTACTCCAGAAGAAATAAAACCCGCTTTAGGAAATCAAGAGGTCAAGAACTACGAAAAGATAAGCATCAGAAAAGAAAAAAATACAAAGACATTCATATATTCTGATATTTAATAAATCTGTAATTCCTAAAGAAGTTATAAATGGATACTGTTTCGTGAGGATAGGACAATACATCCCTGCAACCTTGAGGCACTTTAAATGTGATAAATATGGACTCCACCGAGAGAGCTGCAGAGTACGACCGACATACGGAAGGTGTAAATAAAGGGCTTCAGACAACTTAAAAAAAACTGTTCCAACACAACCAAATCTCGAAGCTGCAAGGAGAAACATCCTGCATTTTCAAGAGTTTGTGACATGAACAAAAGAAGGAAGAAAATAATGGCAATAAAATATAATCGAAACATGACTTATTCTGAAACCCAGAAAATAGAGGAGTCTTACATGAAACAGAACACTTGCACCATTGTAACATGGAGAGCAAACTCAATCAGTCACCGCAATCAACTAGACAATTATATAGCTCTCGTCGAGAAACTAATCCAATTAGCACCAAATGATTGGCCAATTTTCAGGTACAGCTAAAAATATTGTGACTCAGCGAACTAAGCTAAAATAACTTCCAGCAAACATACAAACAAAAATTCAATAAAATAGTTAAAATAATGAAGGAAGATATAAAACAACTCAAAATTGACTTCTCCAAAAAAATACAAAATATCTTTCAAAAACAAACCCTACGAAACGCGTCACAGAGATCTCTAATCAGACCATTAAAAAACCATCAAAGTCAGACGTAAAAACCCATCTCCTCCCTCACCCAAAAAAAGCAGAGCCAATAAAAAAAAAAACAGAAATTCACAACGATCAATCTGTAAAAACTCATATATCGCAGATTCTAAAACTCAACACCAACCCAGTAAGGTTAGGTTTGATTTGTTTGTTTAATGGCATATCAACCTTTGTAGGTTATTTAATGCCAAAGCCATTCCCCTAGAAGAACAATAGTGGTACTATTTAACCCATAGCTGGGAGGATAAGGGGGTTCATACCTTTCCCAAGGGCATTTTCCCGAAAGTGAACGTAATAGCACGGCTGGAGTACGAACTCGCTTACTACGATTCTGCAGTCCATCACTTTAACCAAGACACCACGAGGACACCCCTGTAGGGTTAGGTTGTTGAATACATCGACTTCATCACTGCAGAAGAGACTTCTCCAACGAGTTTCCAGGATATGATACAAAAATCTGATTGATAGGCTCCAGTAATACTGGGCTTTGGGGAATGTGGTCTACTCCTTCATTAGCATCGCTCTCAGTTCTACGCTGTTACAGTGTGTTAGCCTCTGAAAAGATACTATCTATCGGTCAAATAGAACTCTTTGACATTTGAACTAAATGCAAATAAATTAAAAATACTGAAAACAGGATTTGGCATTGATTAACAAACAATAGTTGATATGCCATAAAACCAAACCAAACCAAAAGCTAACAATAAAGTAAGTAATG
>OY757923.1:30237925-30385425 GCA_963585895.1 Sepioteuthis lessoniana | reverse complement strand
GAGAGTGAGAATACAGAAGGAGAGCAGAAAGTAACAAATAAATAAAGAAAAAAAGAAAAAAAAAAGAAAGATAGAAAGAAAGAAAGAAAGAAAGAAAGAGAAGTTAGTTATATAAAATTAAAAAAAGGGAAAAAGCGGAGAATAAATTAAAAGTAAACAGCGAAAAAAAAAATTAATACTATTAAGGAAAGAAAAGGAATGAAGACAAAAACAGATGAATACATAAATAAATAAATAAAGAAACTAAAAAACAATACACGAACAAAGTGACAAGAGAAGGAAAGAAAATAGACAGAGGAAGAAAGAGAAAAATAAAGAACTATACATATACATGGGCTCCACGTAACGTAGTGGTAAGCGTCCCGAAATATGACATCGTTGAAAGTAAGTTCAAACTTCAGTCGTGGTATTACGTTCACGTTTGGATTAATAGCTTTATGTATGAAGTCTCTGATTCCATCTACTTTTATGTTAAATAGTACGGTTACTTTCTTCAAAAATCTGATCGCAAACAGAACTATTTGCATTAGATAGCAATACTTAAAACCATTTAACCGTGTGCAAATAAAGTAATTTTTTTAAATAGCATTATCTTAAACCATTTAACTGTGTCAATTTAATGGTGTTAGATTGCAATACTTGAAACCATTCAAGTGTATACGTATAAAACTATAATTGTTTGATTGAAATTTAAGATTTCTACGTTTTTATGGCATCTCAACCTTTGTTACCTATTTTAATGCCAAATCCGTTCTTCTAGAAGAACAGTAGTGTTACGATTTAACCCATAGCTTGGAAGATAAGGGGTCTCCTACCTTTCCCAAGGGTATATATTCTAAAATAAACATAATAGCGTGACTGGAATTCGAACTTGCTTACTACGATTCCGCAGTACATCAGTTTAACCATTACGCCACGAGTGCACTTCCAGAAATTTAAGTGTGCACATCTAAAACTATTAGTGTTTGATATTTCGCAGAGTAACTGTTCTCGTCATAAGAAAGGGACTCGGTGAACTGACATTAAACCCTAGACGAATTGTTTGCGTCCAACTTCATTTCGCCATTTGGAAAGGTGCGAACACCTCTTTTCTCCTAGCTGTGAGTATCTGTTAGAGTAGCCTGGGCACTTTAGTTTTGGCATGATAACCAGGCTAGGAGATGGAAAACTCTTAAATCAAGCTGCTAAAAAATGACCGTGTGTCACATACTGGCCGAGGCAAAGAGATCGGATTTATACGCACATATTTTTGTTGGAGAGTAAATATTTAACACAACTTAAAACAACGAAATTAATGTTTATGGTAAAATTTTCATGGCCTGCTACAAGTCAGACAAGAGTGCATATTGTTTTAAGGACAAAGAGTTAGTCCTGCTTACCATTTTTAGTGAGTTCTTTTCTCAACAGGTTCTGCATACTTCTGAATATTTGCTAATTTAGGTTCAGTTTCGTTAATGAAACAGGCCTAAAAAAAGGGCTTCATACCTTACATAAAAAAATGCAAGGAGCAGGTAATTTTCTTCATAAAATTACTGGCAGAATGTTCTTCTTCTGATCTCTGATCTACCTCTTCTCTCCTTCTAAATTAATCTATTGTTTTCTTTATATTTTGTTTAAATAAGGATATAAGCGAACCTAAAACAAATATCAGTATTTTGTCAAAGACACGAACGTTTGCGGAGTAGAATTAATAAATTCAAACCAATAAGCAATTTGCGGCGCTGTCTACTGTTGAGATAAAGTCTCGCCAGTGCAAAGTAAATCAAGAATTAGTTCGGTCGAAATGATTTGCAGACAAATGGGAAATTAGTCAAAGACTGAAAACAATTTCTTCAAGGTCTTTATATATGGTTTATCTTTCTTGTTGACCGATTTCTGGCTTTACTGAGTCCATTACCGTTTTCTTTGTTTCATAATCTTCGTTCGCTGTCTTTTTTCTCCAAGGACGGATTCAAAGACACACTGGGCATATAAAAATTGTAACTGATAGCAGCCAGTTCATTCAAGATTACCTACAAATTTTCTTCTACCGCCGAATAAAAAATAGCTTACAGATTTCAAAAATACGTACATACACAACCCATTGTTAAAAGAAAAGAACAGATGTAACCGTCTTTTGGTAACCAAGAATAATAACCACTTTCTATCACGCTTAAAAATCTTTGACTCCTCGAGCCCAACTGAATCATTATAAATGTCAGATCATCCCGAAATGAAATACAGCTCGCACATTTGGACAGGATCCTAAAAGCATATTACCAATCTATGGAAGAATACGAAACCGAAATATGCAGAGAACTTTTCCTTCCTTCAACTAATCTCCCATCAACGCATTCTTGCGAATCTGTCAGTTTTCGGCTGTTTTTTTTTTGTTTTGTTTGTTTTTGTTTTTTCATAGGAAGCCGTCAGACAATTTCTTTGCCCTAGTACTACTCAATCCAGTTGTTTCCCGTCAAAGTTTGTTTCGCAAAGTCTTTTGAACCTCTTTTACACTTTCTTAACATCTCTCGTTCTCGACGCAAATTCCATTCAACTTCTTCCCAAGACCAACAGAAAATAAAACAAATCATTCCACGAATATTTACTATTTCAAAATCAAGACGTATTCAATTTGCTTCGTAGACACTTGTATAGCTTCTTGACCGTCTATATATTCACTTTCCCACTTCACAACCCATTACAATCTATTCTTTTTTTCCCCATTTATTTATCTTATCTCACTGTTACATCAATCTGCTGAGTAGGGTGAAAATGGCTTTGCTTTAGATGTATCGAAGTAAAATTTTAAAATTAAAAGTAAATACCTTCGTTGATACAAATTTTGCAACATTATTGTGGCAAAATTCTTACTCTGTATAAATTTCTAGTATCAGCATTCAAGTTTTTAAATCTTTATCCCATGTTTTATATAATCTATTTATCTATACATATTTCTATCAGTACTGAGCACGCATTAAGTGTTTTATGGAGACAAATTAGAAATAGTTTACAGTAGGTAAAAAGAAAGAAAGAAGGAAAGAAATAAGGAAAGAAAGACAGACAGAGAAGCTAATAATTTGAAGCAAGAGAAAAATATAAATTTTGCAACATTATTGTGGCAAAATTTTGGCTCTGTATAAATTGCTAGTATCATTATTCAAGCTATTAAATCATTATCCCAGGTTTTATTAATCTAATGCAACTTTTCTGCTTACTTGCATATTCTGTTATTGTAAGGATTCTGAGTAGTTTATATATATATATATATATATATATATATATATATATATATATATATATATATATATATTTAAATTTATATATATATATATATATACCATATATATATATATATATATATATATATATATATATATATATACGGTATTTTATCAATACTGAGCAGACACTAAGTGTTTTTTGGAAATAAATAAATAATAGTTAACAATATGTACAGAAAGAAAGAAAGAAAGAAAGAAGGAAGGAAGGAAGGAAGGAAGGAAGGAAGGAAGGAAGGAAGGAAGGAAGGAAAGGAAGAGAAATTGATAACTAGAAATATGAAGTAAGAGAAAAAATATCTTACGATAAATCCGAAAAGAATAAAGAAGAATCGTAAGAAAAGAAAAAAGAAAAAGTAAGTAAAATAAAAAAAAGAAACTCGAAAGAAAGAAAAGTAGTGAATCGACAGATGCAAAGAAAGAAAAGGAATGAAAATAGAGAAAGATAGAAATAAAGATAGTAAGAAAAGATTGAAAATTAAAAACACAAAAAAGTAAAAAAACAAAGGTAAAACTATTTGAAATAATATATGAAATGAAAGAAATAAAAGGAAAAGAAACTAAAAATATGAAACAAAAGAAAAAGGAAATATAAGTAGAATAGGAAAAAAAAGGAAGAATGGAAACAAAACATGATTGGAAATTCAAAAGAAAGAAAAAATGAAACGATAGAAACATAGAGAGAAAGTGAATGAAAATAAAGAAAGATAGGAAAAGGATAGAAAGAAAGAGCTGAACATTAAATCACGTAAAATAAAAAAACAAAAAAACAAAAAAGAAAAAGGAAAAATAAAGGAAGAAAATATGAAATGAAAGAAAATATGTCAGGAAACTCAAAAGAAAGAAAGAAAGAAAGAAAGAAAGAAAGAAAGTGGATGAAAATAAAGAAAGATAGGAAAAAGATAGAAAGAATGAACAGAAAATGAAATTACGTAAAATATTTTAAAAAAATGTAAAAAAAGGGGAAAAAAGAAAAGAAAAAAATGGGGAGAAGAAAGAAAAGTGTAAAAAAAGAAAATATTGAATGAATTACATAGAAGAAAAATAAAAATAAATAGAGATAAAAGAGAGGAAAGAGAAAGTAGAGAAATAGAAATAACAATTCAAATTACAAAAGTTTTCTTTAAATTTATGCGTAAATTTATGTGTAAAAAGTGAAAGTAAAAGTTGACATCTCTAATGTGTTGAAAATGACAATGGTGGAATTTTTAGACTGGCTAAAATGGCTCATTTAATTAAAAGGCGTTTTCTTTTGTAATTCCTGCGATACTTCTGGAATAAATTTACTTCTGGCATAATTTGTATCAACTTATGGAGGCCAATACATGATGTTTATTAACTCCGCAAAATAAACTTCTTTTTTTTAATAAAGAAAAAGTTAACGATCACATTTCTTGTCACGTTAGGAAAAAAGAACGAAAAAAAAAATTAAAATAAACTCATTAATCAACGGAATTAATTTTCACATCACTGGTGAGTAAATAATTATATTTAATATCGCCATGTTTTTTATTTTATCAAAATGCTTAATACTTTATTGCCTATTCGGCTGGTGCTGTAGAATACACTGACTGCTCCTCTGTACTGGTGTCAGACCCCTCCCTCTCAAACAAATGCCTTGATATGACACAAAACAATCTGATGGTGAGATTCCAATGATACTGGAGCTTTGGGGAATGTGAAGCACCCATTGATTGCCATCGCTCCAAGGTTCAATCCGGCCCAGAGTGGTATCACCTAATAGGGCCCTATCTATGGGTCAAATAGAACTAAACTGCGTACTTATACAAAAAAGAATTACTTGAAATAGAACTGTTTGGATATTTCAACTGCGTACTTATGCAAAACTGAATTGTTTGAATTAGAACTGGTTTGACTAATCTGAATAACTTGAAAGAGAAATGTTTTTGACAACTAAACTGTGTACTTACATTTAGACTGTGTATTTATGCTAAACTGTGTCGTTTGAAATAGAACTGATTATTTGTAGGAAAATGGAATATGCATTAAATAACCTTCAAAGGTTGATATGCCATGAAATCCGAACAACCAACTTACTTAATACTGTAGCTAAAATATCGTTAACGAATTAAAATCTTACTATTCCGAATGTTGGGGTCATTTATTTTTTCATTAATTGTAGTAGAATCTAAAACGCTTTCTTAAAAATGTCTTAAGCACCCTTTGATTTTGATAGTCAATAAGTAAATAAGATCTATATAAGTCAGTCAACCGTAATCGAGGGTAACCGGAAGGCTCCCTTTTCAACAGATACTACACCAAGGTGTACAAGAGGGATCAACTCCTTTCCTTGGTTTGCTCCACTTACCCTTTGTTGTGGCCCCGAAAAGAGTCACTAATGAAAATGCAAACACGGATATTAGATAACAGATTATATTACACAAGAAAGATAGAGTTACATAGAAAAGGTAAGAAGTCTCGTACTGTTCGGATGACACCGATATTGATCAGCCTCTCTGGCAGCAAAATCTCTCAGTACTAATAACGGTGGGAAGAGTTCATTATGGTGAGATGGGTAAGGCTCCCACAACACCCCACCTCCAAGCCTTTTATTTCGTAAAAGTGCTGTTAATATTTTTTCTTTTTGGATCGATCATCAACGGGTCGGTGAATTTCCTTTTTCTCCCTGACCGACGTATTTCAGGTGTTGATTGGGGAGAATCTAAATCAAACATGTCGAAAATGGTGTCAATTGGCTCTTCTTCTGTTTGTGGTACGTCGTTGGAGTCATTCAAACAGCGTTTCTTTAACTGGTTCTGGTGTCTCTTATGTGTGTATTTGGGTCCTTCTACACTGTACACCATATCACCAATTCTTTTTTTAATTATTCCACGTTCCCAACAGGACGTGTTATCTTGATATTTTTTAAAGTAATTTTTTTTCTCTTGAGTTGAACCTTTTTTAGGCGCAACCGTGGTCTTACGTAGCTTATTTTGTTTCGGGAGTAGCTTCTCGAAGACGGATCTTATCTTTCTGGCTAACATCGTCTCGGCTGGTGAGACTGCCAGTGGTCTATTAAGAATTGGTGTGATTGGCTTCTGTTATCGCTGACCACGCAATCTACTACACCGAACCGCGCAAATAGTTCATGTAGGAACCCAGTAGTTGTCCCCGTAATAGGTCTTTTGCATCTGAGAACCTCAGGCGATTTAGAGTAACTATCTACAACAATTAGGCAGTAGAAATGTTCCAGGGGACCTGCAAAATCAGCATGTATCTTCGACCAAGGTTGTTTTGTTTTTAGCTAAGGTTTGAAAGTAGTGGGCGGTGCTTTTGCCACTAAGGCACAGCCTTTACATTTTTCGATCAGATCCGTAATGTCATTATTCATCTTCGGCCAATAAACATAGCTTCTCATGAGACTCTTCATTTTATTTATTCCTGGATGTCAATTTTTTAATTTCACAGTCTGTTCGTAAGGCTGCTATTATTGTGTCGTCGAAGCGTTCGCTATACTTCGGTTCCACCCTTGATAGTCCATCTGCGTGGCTAATCTGTTTTGATGAGAGGTATTCGTTTTAAAATTGTAGTTCAGTAAAATCGTTTCCCATCTTAGTAGCCTATTGGCAGTATAAATTGATGGACCCTTTTTTGATCCGAAAATGGTTATTAGGGGCTTGTGGTTTGTTTGTAGAGTAAAGAATCTGCCATGCAAGTATCGGTGAAATTTTGTCACTGCAAATATTATTCCCAAGTTCTCTTTTCAATCTGGGAATAATGCTTTTCGGCCAGAGGAAGGGTTCTAGATGCGTGAGTTATTGGCTTTTTTGTCCCATCGGGCATTTTATGTAGGACACATGAACCAACCCCATATGAGCTGGCATCATTTGTGACAATAATCTCCAGTTTTGGGTCATAGTGCATGAGAAAAAGAACAGATGTTAATGCCTTTTTAATTTGGTCGAATACTGTTTGACATTCGGGCGTCCATCTTCACTTTTATCTTTTTTTAGTAGTTCGTTTAGCGGGGCGCGGGGATCGTGCAATTTTTTTTATGAAACTTTGTTAGTAGTTTGCAAGTCCAAGGAAGCTCTGTAATGTCGTAACATTATCAGGGGCGGGCATATCCTTGATAGCTGTTTCCTTTTTGGGGTCGGGACGTCTCCCGCCTTTGTTAATGATATGTCCCAGATATTTGATTTTGTTATAAAGAAATCGCATTTTGCTCCTCTACATTGAACCCAAATTCCCGTATTTGTGCGAAAATCTTGTTTAGATGTTCTCTGTGTAGCTCCTTCCTTTTACTACTAATTACAATATCATCAAGATAAGCGAAAATGAAGTCAAAGCCGCCCAACATGGTGTCTATCACCAGTTGGAAGATAGCCGGTGCGACTTTTATTCCAAACCTAGTCTGTCAAATTTGTACAGCCCTCTGTGTGTGTTAATACAGAGTGGTTTAGAGCTATGTTATTCTTGTATATACCGTTGGAGCAGCCCGTTCGCTGAATTCCACTTTCGATAATATGCCCATATTCTCTAATCGGTCAAGGTCTTTATTTATTTCTTCGGTCGCGAAGAACGGCACGTTTCGCTTCTTTCTAAAACTGGGGGTGTATTTTCCTTCATTTCAAATTTTGCCTTAATTTTAATACATTTGCCAAAACCAGCTGAAAATACTTTGGGAAAATACCTTTTAGTTCCATCTTAATTTTTTCAGCTTCGGCCGTAATGCATTCTACTTTTTGGCAATATGTATTAATTGGTTGATCCAATAGATTAGATTTCTGAAATCAGTCCGACCCAAACAAATTTTCTGGGTTCTTCAGTGCGAAGACTTTTAATTTTTTTGGTTATACCATTTAGCAATGGGATAATTATTTCGCCTTCAATTTTTTTTTGTCTCCTGTTCCCGTTCGCACCGTCTTGCTTGTCATCTTTATTATTGGCTTATCTAATTTTCTCCAAGTTTGTAAATTTATTATGAATAGATCAGAGCCAGAGTCTAACTGAAATCTTACCGACTTATTTAGTACTTTGAATGTTATGTATTTACGAACGACTTTGTCTGACTTGTCCTCGCTTTTTGTATGTCTGAGTCTGTTTTTAATTATTATTCGGTTTCTACACTGTGAGCACTTATGTCCGAATTTATCGCAGTTTTGAAATTTTTTGTACGATAGGGATAGTCCTGGGTCCAATGTACTTTTCCACAGTGGTAGCAAGCGCGGGGTCTTTTTTTTTTCTTTTTTGGTTGTCTCTAGTCTGTCTGTATTGAAATATTGGGGTAATCATATTTTTTCTCTCTTGGAGAGTATGATGGGGATCTATGCTTGACTTTCATTACGTAAGCAGCACCAAACCTCTCGATATTTTTTGAGTCTTTTCTGACACTCACTATCCTCTGACAGTCTTCAGCCAGCTTTTGAAGTGTGAGATCGGGTTCGTCCTCTAATTTCGACAAAACTCTGCGTCCTCTAATTTCGACAAAACTCAGCGTCTGATTTCCGCGTCTTTTGCCGCCACAAGACCTTGTGCGAATATTAGACATTTGAAGTTATCCCCAGACAATTCGCCTCGTTTAAAATCGTAGCAGTTTTTATTGACGACCGAGGCAAACCCTAAATAATCATCACTGTCCCTTTTTGTTAAGTTGAGACATTTCCATCTTTTATGGAATAGAGACGTTTTGGAGCTGAATAATTCTGACTGTATTTTAACTGTTTCTAAAAGCCAAGTTCGCTAGTTTTTTGGAGTTTTTTTTTTTTTGGTAAGATATAATCTACGAACTTGTTGTGTTCCACAGTTCTTAGCTTTCGTAGAGATAGCCGGACTTAATCGGCACAGTCGGTAATATAGATATCTTCTCTACGGTCTTATCCTCATCTGGTGCGTATGAAAATGTTTCAAGTGCGTTCCACACTGCATTTTGAGTGTAAATAGTAGTACTATCTGTTGGCTGGTTATTACTTAGATTTTAAAAAGTGCTTCTTGTTCTTTTTGCAATTCAAGGAAGAACCGTTGTTGTTTTTCCTCGTTTTTTTTAAGATTCTTTCCTCGTTTTCTTTCTGAAGTTGAAGGAGTTTTTCCTTTTTTTTTAATTGAGACTCCAAGTGGAACTTTATTTCTGCAAAAATTTCTTTAAGGTCTTCCATTTTCTTTTTTTTTTTAGACTTAAAAAAAATTCTATTAAAAAAAAATGTTTTTCCTCTGGAGGGGGAAGGTCTTTTTTTTAACCATATGTTATGAATTATTTTGAATAGAATAATTAGTGTTAAATAGCAATGCTTGTAACCACTTCATTGTGATTAAACAAATGAGTCATATCGAAAAGAGTTAAAAGTGTTAAATAGGAATACTTGAAACTATCTGAGTGCAAAAATGAGATAAGGTGCATTTAAAAATGTCATTAACAAAATGTGTTTACTAATGATATACATTTAATATATATGTGTATAAACAAGATTTGCATTAAATAGCCAACAATGTTTCATATGGTATGAAACCCAACGCAACCCAATAAAACCAAACATTGTTACTGAAGTTTGAATATACAGGGTGACCCCCCAAAAAACAGAACTCATATATTTTTGTAGAAGTAATATGAGTTCTATTTTGGGGGGAGGTCACCCTGTATTACACATTTTTTTCTTTGTTAACAGTTTGTTTTTTGTTTAACCCTCGTATTTATCACATGAATATATCAATAGACTGTTACATTGATTATTATACTGTAACACGTCCATTTTCATCTGCAAGACACAGTATTTTGAAACGAATTCGATTAAATGTTCCACGGAGGCTGATATACCATTTAACAAAGAAACCCAACCGGTCATAATATTTGGTTTAGTTTAGTTTGCTCTCTTAATCAACCTTTGTGGGTTATTTAATGTCAAAGGCATCCTTGTTGAAGAACAGCTGTGGTACTATTTAACCCGTAGATTGGGGAATAATCCAGTTCATGCGTTTTCCACTGGTATTAACCCGAAAATAAGCATAATAGCCAACTTGTAGATCGAACTCGCTGACTGTAATGTCTCAGCCCAGCACGTTAGACGCCATGCTACAGGGATACCCACGAAACTTGAAAGAAATTTCCTTAATAAATAAAATGCTAATTAAGATTAAATAGTAATTATTTAAGATGCTCAAGAATATAACGGATATAACTGATGAAATTGTGATGTCGATGGTAATCTTTAATTACAAGTTAATTTGATGTGCAGTCCTTTAAATTATAAATGAATGAAGATTGAAGACTTAGCAAATTCAGGAGATGAGGCATGTATAAAGTGGAGGGAAAAAACAAATATCGTTCGTTTCGTTAAGAGCCAGGATTTTCTCATGGGGTTTACTCTGTGGAAAGTAGAACAGGGACAAATGAATCGTAAAAGAAATTCATGTCAAGCATTAAAAGGTACTTTAAAGAAGGCATTTAAAAAAAATGTTAGTTTGTTGTCCATAAAAAAATTGAATCAAACAAAGAAAAAAAACTGAGAAAGGAATTAAAAATGTAATCAGAATGAGGAAGTATGAATGACATAACGACCGTATGTTAACGAACGAAAGAGGAAAAGAAAACTGCTGTTTTTAGAATTATATCCTTATCAACCACATTCCTATTATGAATATTGTTAAATGCTATTTTTCCTGGAAATGACATTAAACGGCATCTGATGGTGACGCTACAGTTTAAGTGTTTGGTTGGTTGGTTCATTGATTGGTTGGGTTTCATGGCAATCAACCATTGTAGGTTATTTAATGCCAAAACAATTTTTCATACAAATAATCAGGTGTATTTGGAACAATTCGGTTTAGCTTGAGTACACTGTTTAATTGTTAAAAACATTTCAGTTTATTCAAACAGTTCTGATGCAAACAATTCAGTTTAGTATAAGTACAGATTTTTTTAACACACAGTTAAATGTCAAAACAGTTCTATATTAAACAATTCAGGTTAGTGTAAGTACAGTTTCAATGTCAAAAACAGTTCCATTCCAAACTATTCAGCTTAGCATAAGCACGCAGTTTAAATATAAGTACAGTTTAATAGTCAAAAACATTTCTATTTCAAGCTATTCAGTTTAGTCAAACAGTTCTAATTCAAACAATTCAGTTTAGCGTAAATACGCATTTTAGTTCTATTAAACCAATAAATAAAAGTAGTAGCACCTTATAGGTGCTACCATTCCGGGCCAGACTGGACCTGGGAGCAATAGCAATGAAGGGGTGCTTCGCATTCCCTAAAGTTCCAGCATCACTGGAACCTCACCATCAGATTGTTAAATGGGATATCCAGTAGACACATCGGTGCAGAGGTGCAGTCGGTGTATTGTTCAGCCCCAGCCGACTGGGCAATACACAGAGTTAATGTCAAAACAGTTTTATTTCAAATAATTTAGTTTAGCATAAGTACACAGTTTAGAAGATAAAACAGTTCTATTTCGATACAGTTTAGCATAAGTATGCAGTTTAGATGTCCTAAACAGTTCTATTCTAACAATTCAATACGCAGTTTAAATGCAAAAAACAGTAAACTCCCACCACGCTTTAGTTCTAGTTAACCCAAAGATAGACCGTTATTTGTTTAGTGTTATAGACAGGACATTCGTTGAGGGGTCTTACTCTTCTCTTGAGAAGCAGTCGGCGTATTCTGCTGCCCCAGCCGACTGGGCAATTAAGAGTTTGGGAATCGCGGTGTACTATGGGGTTTCAAGATAATTTATGTTGTTTGCTATCTGACTTCATACCTGGTTATTCTATTCTTATCCTCATGTTATTTTGCTGGTTTAACTACTTGGATATGATGGTTATAAGATGATTATATTGAAAGAAGACCGGAAGATTAGATAGGAGGCCAAGATATCTTTTATATTTTGACTTTTTTTCTTGGTTCAAAAACTATTCAATAGGTGAGGGAATTATTCCTGAATACAAATGAAATAGTTGCGTCTCCCAGTCAAGGTGTTAAAATGTGGAAGTCGTTCTTGGATTTATATGTCCAAATCTGGGGTTTAGGGCGTCAACAATGTATTAAACGCTTTTGGGGAGATAGGTCTAAATCCGGTGTTTTCAGTTGTAGTTGTTAAGTCCGTTATTTGGTGTCTTAGTTGTGATTTTGACGAGTCGATTATTTAGTGTTTTAGTCGTTGGTCGTTGATAAAAGAGACAGCTGTTAATAGTAGAAATTTTAGCCAACGCGTCTTCTAAGGACGGACGCATTGTGACTTTAACCAGTAGCAAGGAAGAAGATGAAGAGCAACTTCTTATAGGAGCAGCTTTTTGCTGATTCAGTTGTCGGGTCGCATTTCGGTCGGCCGTGCTGGCTGCGGCGCGGATCTGGCCGGGTGCGTCTCGCTAGCTGGATTTTTCCTACGGCCTGAAGGGGCCTTCCCCCCAGGCTATTACCCCCTTTGGGGGTTGGGTTGATCGCCCGGCGCCTGAGGCGCCCCTAATAAGGGGAATGCCGACGGGGCCGAAGGGATTTGGGGGAAATGCCGGACGCGTGTGGGCTACGGCTCTGCGCCTGGACCCACCAAAAAAAGTCCTTGTGCCACACTTTCACGTTCAGTGGGGCGTGGAACAAATACCGTAGCAAGAAAGAATTAGGTGTTGTCACTCCGTTGGTCACTGCTGAAAAGAGCCATGGCCTCTTTCTTTTGCCGAGAGGGTTCCTTCTTTGTGCATGCACCGCCCCTTTTCCAGTCAGGGCCTTCTGGGAGTTTCAGCAATTTTCTATATTTATTCTCAGTTTGATTTTCATTTTCTTTTTCTGTTCACCACAGTAACTCTTCATTACCATAGCTCTGTGTTTCACGTCGACCTGCGAGAATTAGCTCTCGTTAGGTTTCAATCTATGGGTCAATCAGAACTGTTCAATAATTTAGAAAGTATTATTATTATTGTAAGTTATTTGAAACTGATTTGCATTTCTCTTAAATACTTGATAAATAGTATCTAAGTAGCAGTTTTTGAAACAATATACGTTAAGATGTGCAAAAAACGATTAATATTAAATAGAATTGTTACTGTAAAGAATGCTTGAAAGCATTAAACTTGGCTAACAAAATGAGTTCAAACTCTTCGGTTGGTTGGTTGTTTGGGTTTTATGGCATATCAACCTTTGTAGGTTATTTAATGTGAAATGCATTTTTATGAAAATAGTTCTATTTCAAACCAATTCAGTTTAGCATATATACGCAGTTTAGATGTGACAAAATTTCTATATCAAGCTATTCATTTTAGTCAAGCAGTTTTACAGTTAAATGTCAAAACAGTTAAACAATTCAGTTTAGTGTAAGTACAATTTCAATGTCATAAAACCGTTCCATTTCATTATTCAGTTTATTCATAAGCACGCTGTTTAAATGTAAGCATGGTTAAATTGTCAAAAACAATTATATTTCAAGCTATTCAGTTTAGTGAAAAAATTCAGTTCAGCATAAGTATGCCGTTAGTTCTATTCAATCCATAGATTGGGTCCTACCAGGTGCTACCAGGCCGGGACAGAGTGGACTTGGGAGCAATGGCAATTAAGGGGTGGTCCACATCCTCTAAAGCCACAGCATAATTGGAACCTCACCATCAGATTGTTTAATGTCATATCAAGGACACTCATTGATGGGGGGCTTACCCTTCTGCAGAGATGAAGTTAGTGTATTCTACAGCCCAAGCCAACTGGGCTACAAACTCTTCGCTTACAAATCATATATATATATATATATATGTGTGTGTGTGTCTATCTGTCTGTCTGTCTGTGTATGTGTGTGTATGTGTGCGTGTGTGTGAATGAGTGTTGAAAATTTTGGGCATTAAATAGAGTGATATGTCTATAGCTCTAGTTAATACAATTAAACACTTTCGAGTTCCATCCGAAACGGAACAAAGTTATTCTTCTACCTAAAAAACCGTTGCCCAGTCGGCTGGGCCTTTAGAATACACCGACTGCTTCTCTGCAGAGGGATAAGACCCCACCCCCAAACGAGTGTCTTGGATATGACACAAAACAATCTGATGGTGAGGATCCAGTAATGCTGGAGCTTTGGGGAATGCGGAGTACCTCTTCATTGCCATCACTACCTGGTCAACTCTGGCTTGGAGTGGTAGCGCCTGATAGGGTCCTATCTATGGGTCAGATAGAACTAAACTGTGAACTTATGCTAAACTGAATTGTTTGAAATACAACTGTTTTTGTATAATTAACTGAATTGTTTGAAAGAGAATTGTTTTTTACACTGAAACTATACTTACGATAAACTGAATTGTTTGAAATAGAACTGTTTTAACATTTAACTGTGTCTAAACAAAAACTCTTCTTATACTAAATTGAGATGTTTTAAATAGAACTGTTTGTATGAAAAGAGATTTGGCATTAAATACCTAGAAAGTTTGATATACCATAAAACCCAAACAAACAAACTCACAAAAAATTGCCACCGTCTCTTTTCAATATTCGTGTAGAATGTTCTAAGTCCGCCGACTACAGTTAGTATTACCGTCCCCTTGATGTTCCACAGCCTTTTTAACTCTGCGGCAATATCCAAGTATTTGTTCCTCTTTTCGATTCCATTCATTTTCATTCTGTGGTCCACTGGGATAACGAAAGGCACAAGTTCTTTTTATTTTTATTATTATTTATTTCTTAGTTTGGTCTTCTATTATATTCCTTTGTATCTCAAAATATGTATTTATTTATCTATTTATTTATCGATTTGTTTTGTCTCCTCCGAAATCTCTGCATTTTGCTACCTTCTAAGTCGAACCTTAGAAAACAAAAACAAAAAAAGAAGAATCTTGGCACAGAATATATACATCTTTAATACAAATTCATTTCTCGAAGGCGAAGAAATTTTCCTCAGTTATGAAAAGAGATTTTATTCCAAAACCATAATAAAAGGTTTCTCGTTTTTGAGGGGATGGGGAGGAATTGGTAATAACTGTTCTGCGTGTTATCAGAATCTTTTTCTTTATTCTGATCTTGTAGAATTGAAAAATCCTGACGCTTTGATAAAGTATCAGAACGTCATTATTAGTAAATCCTTAAATTAACATCCTAACAAACAGCAACTGTATGGCCACCTGCCGCCTATCTCATAAATCATTCAAGTAAGACGACCAAGATATGCGGGTCACTGGTATTGAAGCAAGGACATATTCGGTTGCGATTTTCTCTAAGAAACACCTGCACATGGACTTACCAGTGTTGGTCGACCAGCAAATACTTGCTTAGATTAGCTCTGTGCAGACACAAGACGCAAGTGAGAAGACTGACCAGCATGATGGAATACAGGGACAGATGAAGAGAGAGAGAGAGAGAGAGAGAGAGAGAGAGAGAGAGAGAGAGAGAGAGTAGCGGGGCAACTCAGTGTCATCAGCGAGACTTGATCCTGATGAATAATCAATAAAAAGAAAAGTTTCATTTCACTGTTTCTGGTCTGAAGGGTTAGGACTTCTTTGGTTGGTTGTTAGAAAGCCTCAGTTTGGGGTCTTGAAAATAATAGAAATGAATCATAACATTTTAGTTCTTAACGCATTTTTCTCCTGAGGTTAGAATCACTCTGTTTATGAGAAACCAAGAATGATGAGAAGAGGATCATGCTGGTTAAAATAAAGTTGTATAGTAATGAGAAGAAAAAAATAATCTGCAGATTTAACAATTATGTCTATTTCAAAGTGGGTGGCTAAATCTGGTCACGTGATTGATTAAAAAAATTACCTTTTGAATAAAGGAAACGAGTGAAGTGACAATAGGAGAAGAATAAACGGAAAACGAAATTCAACTTAGAATGAGTCGCAAAAACAAACTCTAGCAAAAGAAAAATGAAAGAAAAAAAATGTGATGTCTTTTTAAGAATTCTTGATGTCTATTTTAAAATTCTTGCCTTATACAGTCTTTCACACTGTGTGGCATTCCTTTAGTATTCAGCGATTTAAATAATTTCGGAATATCGAAAAATTTCCTAAAGTTTTTCTTGAATTTAAACACATGGCCGTTTTTTTTTTATATATTATCTGAGATCATTGTTTAGTTCCAATGAGTGTCGCACTCTTCTAGCCTTGTGCCAAAAGAATCAAAAATTAATAAGTGACTACAAAATATATCTGGAAATGGATGTAAATTCATTGAAACTTTATGAAAATAATTGGATTATTTTGTAAAAACATGCAGTCAACTTATTTGCGATCTGGCAAAGAAATTAAAGGCTGCCATCCGCGTAATACAAAGCTCTTCTAATGAATTGAGCACTTCGGTATCCGATAGCGCAAAATGTAAACAAAGGTAAGTTGATACAAAATGCGTTTAATTCCTGAGCTGACGTAGATAGCCGAATGGCTAAGCGATCAGTTATTGGCCTACCTTTAATTTAGGTGGGTTTTGATCTCCAACTTGAAGCGTACAACGTGTCTAGCATCACAGAAGCGTTATGATACAAAAAAACAGTCGCTCTGTGGATGACAATATAGATACACACACCCACACACACACATATATATATATATGTATATACACAGAATATTTTGGTAGCCAATTAATGTTTAGACAAGTTTGGTTAAAAATCAAGACAATTTGCTTTTTTTTTTGATCTTATGTTATTTTTTTCTTGAACTTTCTTGATAATTTATTTATATCAAGGCCCAATTGATTAAAAAGATAGCCCTAGGCTTTTCCCCTTATTTTGCTTCCTACTACTTTTGATCATATCGATTGATGGTCTTCAGGGTGGATTATTTTTGTAAGTATTGTTTTTTGTTGTTTTTTTTTTGTACCCAAATTAAGAAAAAAATACTGTAGAAATAACAAAATTAAAATAGAGTATCTCAGAAGAATCAGAAAACTACTGGAGCGACAACTGTATGGCAGGAAATTTGTCAAAGGGATAAATACCTGGGCTGTCCCCCACGTAAGATACCCGGGATTAGGGGGACTTACCTGCATTGAAGACAGCGTTGACGCATTGATACAAATACTCGAAGACTACATAGAAAAGTGCAGAGGAAGACTGATTACAGCCACCAGAAGCAATACTGACGACACAAGGATCAGCAAAACGGAAATAACCAGAAAAAGGTCGGAAGTAAAACAACTTTTTTTATGGACGTTTTCAGCGACATATCACGTGAGAAAACGTGGGCGTGGGTAAGAAAGGGAAACCTTAAGAGACACACTGAATCTTTTCTAATAGCGGCACAAAACAACGCCATAAAGTCCAAACATATCAAAGTGAGAAAAGATAAAACGTAGCAAAACAGCAAATGTATGTTATGTAGTGATTGAGACGACACGATCAATCACATAATAAGAGAATGCAGCAAATAAGCACAGAAAGAATATAAAACTAAGTGGGTAGATTGTTCCAGTGGGAATTGTGCAAGAAATTTCAATTGACCATACGAACAAATGGTATATGCACAACCCAACATCAGTCCTGAACGATGATACACACCAACTCCTCAGGAATTTTGACATCCAAACGGATCCCTTAATATTGGCCTGATGACCAGACCTGAAAATCATCAACAAAAAAAAGAGAACTTACAAAATTGTGGACTTTGTTGTTCAAGGTGAACACAGAGCAAAATTAAAAGAAAGTGAAAAGAAGGATAAATACCTCGACCTAACTAGGGAACAGAAAAATATAGAATATGCCAGTGGCGTTTATATCAATTACAATTGGAGCTCTTGGTACAGTCACGAAAGAATTAATAAAAGGACTGAAGGACTTGGAAATAAAAGGAGAAGTGGAGTCCATCCAAACTACAGAATTATTGTGATCGGCCAGAATACTGAGAAGAGTCCTGGAGACATGAGGAGACTTGCTGTTACTTAGGCTCCAGTGAAAGACCATAAGCTAACGGTGATGTGAAAAACTCTCAAGGGGAGTAATAGTTATAATAATAATAATAGATTGGAGGATTTGGAAATGAGAGGACAAGTGGAGACCATCCAAACTACAACATTATTGTGATCGGCCAGAATACTGAGAAGAGTCCTGGAGACATGAGGAGATTTTCTGTAACTCAGACTCTAGTAAAAGACCATAAGCTAACGCTGGTGAGAAAAACTTGCCAGGAATAATAGATATAATTACAGCAATAACACTGAAGATGCTCAATTGATATGATCAAAAATGCTTGGATGGAAATACTAGAGTAATTTCTTTTTCAACTGGACACTAATACAAACAAACTAGCAGATAGGAGGGAAAAGAAAATTATTAAATGATAAAAAACAAGTTCTGTGATCTTCAGCAAAACTTGTATTGAATATATATATATATATATCTATATATACTAGAGAAGAAGGGAAGTACTCATAAATAACGTTTTTCTATAGAGCCCTACACATAGTCGTGCCAGTATTTGCTGACCAGGAAGAATTTATTTACCTCAGCTCTGTGCAGGACTTAGTTTGGAAGTTCTGTCGGTAGCGGTGATTAACGTCCCAGTTGTGCGGATGGACATGAGAGTAAGAGAAATCCGACGTGATGTCGGTGATATATATATATATATATATATATATTGCCATCGAAAAACAGACTGTTTCGTTGTATCATAAATCTTCAGTGTGGCTAGACATGCTAGACTCCCGAAGCTTGGATCGAAACCTGACTGACTGAAAATCCAATCCATATATATATATATATATATATAGAGACAAGTTCACCTACCTCGGAAGCAGCGTTTTAACTACTGAAAATGACATCAATATGCGACTAGCAAAGGCATAGACTACTATAAATAGGTTATCGGTCATATGGAAGTCAGTCTTATCCGATAAAATAAACTACTATCTCTTCCTAGCAGCGGTTATGTCATCTCTACTATATGGACGCTGACAAAATGTGTTGAGAAAAAAGCTAGACGGGAATCGCACAAGAATGCTATGAGCTATGTTAAAAAATCCTGGAAGGAAAATCCCGCAAAACACCAGCTGTACTTCTACCTACCTCCCATTTCTAAAATTATCCATTTAAGATGAACAAGACATGAGGACAGTGCTGCAAAAGTAAGAAAGAACTCTCTAAAAGACTCCTACACACGGACGTGCAAGTGTTCGCCTAGCGACAAGAACTTATCTACAACATCTCAGTACAGAGGCAGTATGTAGTGTAGAAGACCTGCCGGAAGCGAAGGAGGATAGTGGCGAATGGCAAGAGTGATTAAGGGAAATCCGTGCTTGCAGCTTGACACGATGATATATATATATATTTATATTGTCATCCACAGACAGACTTTCGTTGTATCACAACTCTTCAGTGTGGCTAGACACGTAGGACGTTTGAAGCTGGGATCGAAACCCACCCAACTTTACGTTAGATCTAGTATCAGACCGCTCGGCCAACAAGCATACCATGTTGGCTAAGGAATTATAAGGTATTTTGTAGCAACAGCAGCAGCAGCGTTCGTTTGTTTATATTTTCTACCTTACCGGATACCAGAGTAATACGTTCGAAAAGCTTTGCATTATGCGAGCAGCAGCCGAAAATTCCTTCGCCAGAGTGCTCAACCCCCATATATATATATATATATATATATATATACCTACTTTGTGACTAACATTGTTATGTTTGTGCGTAATCAGTGTTTATAAAGTCTATTTTTATATTTATTCATTTGTTATTTCATATATTTGTGTGACACATGGTCAGTTAAATTTATCAAGAATTGCTATCTAATATTTGCTCACAGTTAAATGATTTCAAGTACATTAAAAGATTAAACAGTTCCCGTTGACCAATAGATTGCCACTTACTGATTCTACCACTCCAGGTCAGAATGGACCAGGGATTACTGGCAATAAGGGTTACTCCACATTTCCGAGGGTCCCAAGAATGGAGCCTCACCATCAGATGTTTTAGTGTCTTTTCCATGATCAACATTGAGGGGGTGTCTTACCCCACTGCAGAGATGCAGACAGCATATTTCATTGCTTAAACTGAATGCGCTCAAGAAATGCATAGAAAAATAAATATAGAGACATAGATATAAATAAATATGGACTAATATATTGCAATATACACTACAACCTAAAGACACACGCACACACACACACACACACACACACACACACACATGGATAGATGTGGTCCCGTCGGCAGGAGCCCCAGAATACACTTACTGCATCTCTGTTGGGAAGTAAGACCCCCCCACAACGAGTGTCCAGATATGACACTAAACAATCTTATGATGGGTTCTTCAGTAATGCTGGAGGTTTGGGGAATGTGGAATACCACTTCATTGCCATTGTTCTCAGGTCCACTCTAACCCTTAGTGGCAGCACCTTAAAGGATCTGATCTATAGGGGAAACATAACTAAACTGTGCACTTATGACAAACTGAATTGCTTGAAATAGAACTGTTTTTACATTCAACTATGAGTAAACAAATATCTGTGTACTTATATTAAACTGAATTGTTTTAAATAAACTGTTCTTACATTTAATTGTGTGTAAACAAAAAGCTGTACTTATGCTAGACTGAAATGTCTGAAATAAAACTGTTTATATGTATAACATGGGTTTTGCATTAAATAACCTACAATGGTTGATATGCCATTAAAACCAATCAAACCAAACAGATAGATAGATAGATAGATAGATAGATAGATAGATAGATATGTGTTTTGGAAAAAAAGCAGACGAGTGATGTCAAGTTAAATCATGCAATATAATCCAAATATATTATGCAGGGATCCAGAAGGGAGTTAATTATATTACATGAAATATCAAAAATAAACTTTACAAGAAAGCAGCATTAACCAAAAACGCTAATGATTAATTTTATTCATTTGACATACACTACTCTGAATATTAATTATGACGACATAGTAGCGCCCCCTACCAAAATTTAAGGGTAAATGATTATGTCTCTTGTTTCTCCATTAGAATTCAGTCATCTGCTGTTAATATCAAGGCATACTTCATAAAGTAAAGCATCAATTTTAAAAAGAATATTCCTGAGAATACAAAAAATATGTATATGTATATTCTCGTACTAAAAGAAAAAAAAATGGACAGTAATCACAATTGAATGTTGCTGTGTTTTGATGAATAAATGCATTGAAAATAAAGATGAAAGAATTTTCTAGAAGTTATTGACAGAATGGCTTTATTATATGTATGACGTTATATACATTAATAATATTGTTAATATGATTATACCTTGGAAAGCAGGAAGAAAGGTATTATTAGTAATTTTTATTAGCGTATCTTAGCTTAGCACAAGCCTAGAATAAACAAGCACTTTGAGAAAAGTGAACTCTTTTCATCTAACTCGCAAACTATTGCATTGCTATTAAAAAAAAGTATTTCTGGCTCAAAGTCTTTATCATCGGGCATCCAGTGGGGATCGAACTTACTTTTTGTGTTATATAAACGGGATGAATGATGGACCATAATGAAGATGAAATAATAAGGAATAGAACTTCTTTATAAGAATATATCTTTCTTTATGATCCTTATGAATTTGACTGAAAGTGTGAGAGACGGTGACAGAGACAGAGAGACGAAGATAGACGGAGTACATGAAAGATTTGGACACTGCTATAGGGACCCTTATCTTCTAAACCACGTTGAGATTCCATATTCAGATTCAGGGCCACAAGTCTTTTCTTCAGTGACGGTTTACGCTAGGGGGGTGGTCACTTGGCCCCCTGCGACCTCTCTTGGACTCCAAGACTCAATACTAACGATTAAGACTGAAACTGAAGACTGATATGGACTGCCACACCCACCTGGGTGGTGCCTTGCGGCCGCTCTTTATGAATAACCAAATCTCCTCTGCCTGAAAGGCTGAGTCTGTTTGTTTCTCTGTGGGTACCCGTGTATAATTTCTTAAAGTCTGTTTATTTGCAGTTCAACCTAGAGAGCTGCTTACACCTACGCATCACAGCTTTCCTGATAACACAGATGCGTCCAGCAATCACTTTGTTTACACAGGTGGAACATCCGGCTCTGTCAAGAGTCAGTATGCAACATTTGCTAACCTAGTTCGCAAATGAATTATACTATGTGAAGTACCCAATAATTTACTGTGCTGAGTTTAGTTTGATAGAAGGACAGAAAGACGGGCACTCAGTTAGATACGAACTCACGAGCATTGTTCTACCAGCCTAACTCGCTAACTAATTCGACACACAAAGGGCCCAATAACTCACATAACAATGGTCAGCTATCTTTGCTCACAAAGCATTAAACTGCAGGAGGCACAGAGAATTGTTATTTAATCAGCGTAGCACACATTTGGCCTTTAAGTCATGGCTCTTAGTGAAGTTTGAACTAATTATTCGGAGGAAACTTATCATCAAAAGCATTACACCACAATGGAAGGTTTAATTATTTACTAGACTTAGATTAGATACGCCTCAAGGCCAGATATATGGGACGCCCAGTGAGTATCGAACTGAGAGCCGAGTTCGGAAAAACCCTCCCCAAATGCTCAGCTCAGAAAAGAACGTTAGATATTGGGAATTAATACATCTTATTTCTGACAAAACGAGGTTATGCGGATTTATGTAAATGAATTACTAATGATTCTACAGCAGAAGTGTAATCGTAAGAAGAATGAAAGGATTCTTGATTGTTTGGAATTAATGTCACCATTGACAGAATAGTGTTATAAAATGTATCGTGTAAATACATTAAAAAGATACTGCGAAAGAAATGTATTAAAAGTAAGAGCCAAAAAAAAAAAAAAAAAGAAGAAAAGATTGTGTGTCGGTTTAAATCAATTCTAGCATTGTTGAAAGAATAAAACTAGTACAGATTCTTACTTAAAGGCCTTCTTTAGCGGCAAATGCGCTCAACGTTGAATCAAATCCTATTTTATACACGTTATGTAATCATTCGTTTCAAATAAATTAACATGGCAGAAAATCTACAAATGTGATTTAATTATCGAAGTGAACGCGACCATGGACACCACAGTTCTATTATAATTTTACGCATTGAGCTGGAAATGTCTTTATTCTCTAAGGAAAATGATGTTTTAAAAAAGGACATCATATCCCAATATACCATTTTCGTACTGGAAAGATAACGTACATGAGAATATTAAATCCTTATCATATAGAAAATATAAATCTATTGCCATGATCTTACAATAGAAATGCGTTATGAAATTAACAATAGAACAACATTGAAAGAATTTGTGTTGAATGTTATAAAGAATAATATTGACGGGTAAGAATATTCCCTTACTGATAAAATAGAAACGTTTTTAACCCTACATTAATGAGCATATAGCTGCACGTAAATAGGCAATAGTTAATAAAATAAAAAAGAACAAGACAGTAAAAAAGTAAATTCTTTCTTAGCTTAGCAGTGTCTGACACAAGGTTACAAATGATAAGCGCCCATATATAAACAGTTGCTAATCACTGTTATATGGCAACCTATCATATCTTTTAAAATGTTTTGATTGAATTTTAAAACAACCACTCAAAAGCTACGAACTGTTTTTGTTATTGAAACTGTACTTACACTAAACTGAATTGTTATATATAACTACTTAAATAGTTTTAAATAGAAATGTTTTTGACAATTAAACTGTGTACTTATGCTAAACTGAATTGTTTTAAATAGAACTGATTATTTACATGAAAATGGATTTGGCGTTAAATAAACTACAAAGGTTGATATTCCATAGAACCCAACAAACCAAACCAACCAATCAAAAGCTACGAAGAATCGACCAAGTATATAATGGCATAAGTACTGCAAACGCTAATAGGAAAGTCAAATTTCGAAGACTTGATTCTTATATAGAAAGCTTGCGTGAATATATATCTTTGTAATAAATTTGAAATACTGTGATGGATTTGAAATCTAAATATATAGTGCATAACTTTACTACAAAATGTACTTCCAGAATTTGATAATCCTGTGACCGTAATTCAACACTTCACCTATGTCAGATAACGAGTTATCCTTGTAGAATACTTAATACGGGTTAACAGCAGGAGTTTTAAAATGCTATTTACTAACTGTAGATTAAATTGGCACACTTTATATTGAAGGAAACTTAGTAAGGGTTGAACACATTTTATTTGAAAATGGTCTCCAGGAGAAATATGTTACTCATGATTCAATAACCAAATGCTTTGTGAAAAAAAAGTAAAAATAAAATGAAATAACATCGTGTCATACAAACTCCACTCTCTTGAATTGAATTTTCCGATTACAAATCCTTTCTGAGGAAATATGCATACAATTTCATTTTATTATAGTAATATTTCATTGGGCAACAAAGATTATGCTATTGGTTTTAAAACATTTTAAAAATGTTTTGGTTGATTAAATCAGGTATTCTAATTTAGAATCCGTGCAAAGAATTGTTCTAGTTTATAAGGATCTTGTATATTGTACAAAATATGCCACGAATATTCTTCAAAACAACGTGTCCGCATGGAAAAATTCGTAAAATGCAATGAACCTCGATGGCTTTGGATTCCAATACCGAAATCTATTGTTTGGTGCAGAGAAACGAGAGGCATAAGTCAGAGGATTTTCTTTATAACTGAGATCAGAGAGTCAATGTCTGTAAACAAGATGTAAGGTAAACCGAATTTACTTACTGATGCTTTTATAATATCAGTTTTACAGACTTTTCTTGAGTCTGATTAAACCAAAATCTATAATGATTTAATAAACATCCAAAAAGCATATCAACAATTATGATGTGAACTTAAATTGTTCTATATTCACAATTAACGCTAGATACACAAATATGGCCCTGTGCGAAATGGACATATAATGTTCATAACGATAAAGCATAAAAAGAACATAGGAATCTCGAAATACGAAAACACGTAACGACTTGTTGTTCGGGTACGAAACCTTTTTATTAACTTTGAGTTAAAGGTTTAGACATAAGGAGGAGAGACACAATCTTCTATGCTGTCTTATTCATTTGGCCCCTATCTCGAGCGGTCCCCATAGGGCACAAGTTCGCCTTGCGTCTGCGATCTCCAAAAGTCGAACCTCCTCGTTTGCCGTCTAGTACTCAACTCTCTAACTTTCTTCAGATTTCCCCCAAATCCTCCGCGCGCTTCCGGTGCGTGACGTCACCCGCACCCTGTCACCCCGTTCCGTCATTTCGGGTTATTGTGACATATCTTAGTGGCAGGTCCGCCCCGCGCGTGCGTTACCACCTACATCAAGGTTTACACCTAACTAACGCATGTGCTGAGCCGAAAGGCTCTCAGCCTAACTAAACTCAAAGGCATGAACCGAAATCCCTTGACCATTACGTTAAAAGTGCGTTTCATTTGTTATCTTGATTATTTTCTCCAGGAGAGCCTAGTGGCGCTAGCAATTATCATGGTGCGAGGTTTGATCAGGAGATATCTGAGATGAAAACTAGGTATCAAGTGTAGTACAAGTGTGGAGGTGCCCGCGGTGCAATGTTTATCGTCGTAGGAAATGGACACGGAGACACGAGTTCGAATCCTGGACAAGACTGATTGCATTTCACATAGCACTAATACACTTGGGAATGGTATGAATCCAATTATTCTCCCTGTAGCTATGGGTAAATAGTAGGGCAGACTAGGTTCTTCAGCCTTTGTGGGGCAACTAGTCTAGAAGAAGGAAAACTCTGAATGAAAACCTGTTAAACTCCGCTTAAAAAATTGCCCTTGTGTCATATCTTGCCCGAGCGGAGGGGTTGGTAAATAGGATCAAGTGTGGTACAACTCATATTTAAAACTGATACTGCTGGTTTCCAAAACAATAGAGGGAATCAAATCAGAAGCGAAGGGCAATGATCAGAAACATTTCTGAAAATATCTGAAAGGAATAGAGTACATAAGCGGGAAAGCTTATTCTGAATTCAAATTCAGATCAAGTACATTACTCTAAGTATCTTACAGGTCTTCGGGAACTCATAACCATGTAATGGACTGAGAAAAACATGAATGGGTTGTGATATATATATATATATATATAGTCTGTATGAGAAATATATTACTCGAAATTCAATAACCAAATAACGATATATATATATATATATATATATATATATATATATATATATATATATATATATATAAGTGGTTATTTGTAATGTTGGTTATTGCTTGTTCGTATAATTTGTAGTTATAGTGCATTTGATTTCTGAAATATAGATTAACTCGTTTAGCGTCGTTTTTTTCTGGTAGTGTTATTATTTTTATGAATGTTATGAAGGTATAGTTTTATTTGTCGATCGACGACTTTATTAGGGAAATTGTTATTAACTAGATTTTGATTTATGATGGTAAGTTCTTTGTAAAATATTGTCTTAGATGATTTCAAAAGTATACGTCTTTGTGTTGTGGTCTTGAACCGCCAGAAATGATTGAAATAAAGAGATATGCGGTTTACCTCAGTATATATTTACGGAAATACAGACAGTAACGGTTACTGGTAACAGACTAGACTCATTTGCCTCGTTTTTGATAAAACCTTGGGCAAAAAAAGTTTCTTGAAAAATAAGACCCCAAAAATGTAAATATGAGCATAGAATGAACGTAATTCCTAAACTTAACGGCATAAAATGTACCCAACTGGGTTGATCTGACGTTAAAATCAAAATCTTCAATCTATCACTGGTTTTTCAGGCGTCATTGTCATTTTTCTTTTTCATAAAAATACTATTAACTGATATGCAACTTAAATTACTTATATACTATTCATTCTCTGCTTAAGTTTTAGTCCAGTCAGCTGTGGCTGTAGAATACGCCGGCTACATCCCAGCAGAGGAGTAAAACCTTTCCCACAATGCGTGGATATCCCTGGATATTTCACTTAACCATATGATGCAGAGACTCTAGTCCTAGAGGTTTGAGGAATATGAAGTTTTCCTTCATTGGTATTACTACCAGGTCCACTCTGATTCGGTGTGGGAGTAGTGAAGCTGTTTAAACATTTTTTTTACTGGAAACTATTTAACCATGTGCAAACAAATGAATGCTAAATAGAATAATTTGCATTTTAATACAAATCTTGGGACGATTTTACTATGTGCTAACGAATAACTAATGTTGAATAATATTACGAATTTTAAATAAAGATTATTGAAACCATTTAACTGCGTGCAAATAAAACTATCTTTTATATGGCAATACTTGATATCATTTATTTGTGTACAAATAAACGAACTATGGCTTGTTTGAAGAAATTTCCCACAAACTATTATTTTACAAATGTATATAAATATTCAATATATGTGTACAAACAGGATATGTCATTAAATAACATTAAAAGGTTTTATTTGTCTCTGCCTTCCTTTAGACTGGACTTGACACAAGGTCAATGATCCGAAGGTCTGGTAAAAGTGGGGGTTAGGGGAAGGGAAGGTCGGGTTCAAGCTTCGGCTTGAACCCTGCTGGACTTTTCTTGTCATCAGTTAATTTAGTGCAATGTAAGTCTGATGAGCCTAGCTGGAGATGGACTCAACCTTGGGGCCAGTCACGGGTGTCTGATTATTGCTTAAACTGGATAACGAGGTCCAGTGTTGAACTTGTTGTTCAACAGCAGTTGCGTTCCCACCAAGCGAAAAGGCCTAGGAGTGGGCAATGATATTTAAGGGTTAATATGCAATAAAACATAATCAACCTAAAAACCATCAACTTATGTTTTATATAAATATACTATGAACGACTATTATCTTATATAATTATGCGATATTCCGTAAAACCAAACAAATTCTGATTACACATTTAAAATCCGCTTATTCGAATTTGTCTTTTGCATCAGTTGTTTACGTTCGCGACAATTCGATTGTCAGTCAATTGGCTGGTTGGTTTGTAGATTTTATGTCATCTTATCCTCTCTGGATTATTTTATATCTTCGTCAGTCCAGAAATTATTGCATACAATTGTATATACCACAAAAAATGTTTACGCTTATTGTTAACATCTACATATTCATACTAAGTTATAATATGTTTTGGATAGGTTGGTTAGTTGAGTTTTATAACATATCAACTTTTTTAGGTTATTTAAACTCAAATCCTCTTTATACATGCATATTAAAAAAAAAGTTGGCGGCTGGAGACGAGGGTGTCCTGAAGGCTCCCTTTATAATAGCTACTACACAGAGGCGTAAGGGAGGGCAATATTCCATTCCCTGGATTGCTCCACTTTACTCTTGATCCATACCTTTTAATGCTGAGTGTTAAGCACTGAGGCATCTAGTGCCATTTTTTGAGTCTTTGGTATGACTCAACCTGGGATTGAACCCCGGTAAGCCAGACCATTGGCGAACACTCTAATCAGAATGCCAATGGCCCGGTTCCCATTTCAAAATGAACCTGAACTCATTTTCTTGCCCATAGTTTAATAGTTTCAAGTATTGAGATGAATCAGTAGCATTTTAACATAAGTCATCAGAATAAAGAACTATTAAGTGAAGGCAGAGAATCCAGTAGTCAATCTACAATGAAACTGATAAAGCTTTATCTTCGGAGCACCTCCACTTACAGCATTGGTTAAAAGATTTTATCCAACTTGTTAAGCAAGAGGATTTTAAGAAATAATAATATTAATAACATGATTCAATTCTTTATGAAGTAAGTGTTAAAATAATATCTTAATCGTAATTAAAGTTTCATATAGACTTGACAAAATAAAATGTTCAAAGTATTATTGATTCTGAATATATTTTCAAAAATTATAATAAATGAAAGTACGATTAATCTTTGTCGCAGAAATTAAAAAACTTCTGTTAAAATTATTTATCTTCAGCCTACCGTTATAAAAAGTATATTTTGTTACTTGTGGATTCTAATAACATTTACATATGATTTGTAACTATCTTATTTTTCTAAAAGTTTGAACTATTTTTTTTTCTTTTTGCACTCAAGTATTGCTATTGTTTTTAATTTGTTAAACGGTTTTAGTTATGGCAATCTAACATTAATAAAAATAATATTGATCACTTGCTTGATTCAAAAAATCGTATTTGATGTCTCCTGGCTTTACACTTAGCATTATAAGGTATGGATCAAGGGTAAAGTGGAGCAATCAAGGGAAGAGAATAGCGCCCTACCCAACACTTTGGTGTTGTAGCTATCGAAAAGGGATCCATCGGGTCGCCCTCGACTACGGTCGCCAACTTAACATTTTACTTTGGTTTGCACACAAAGAAGGGGCAACAATTATTGCTGTTTAACTCTGATTATTATCTTAAACACTATCCCTTCATTTGCACTCAGTTAAATGGTTCCAAGTATTGCCATGTAATACCAAGAATTCTATTTTGCATACATTTATACGGTTCCAAGTATTGCAAAGTGATACCATTATTACTCAATTATTTGCACAAAGTTAAATGGGCCCAATAATGATATATATCAGAAGCAATTCAATTAAACATCAGTCTTTTGTTCATACAGTTTAAAATATCAACAGTTCTATTTGATTCATTGATAGAGCTCTATCAGGGCTACAACTCCGGGTCAGAGTGGATCTAGGAGTAATGGCAATGAAGAGGTAGGTTCCATTCCCAAAGGATCCAAGACTGAAGCGTCAACATCAGATAGTTTTGTGTCATACACAGGACACATCAATATTTTATGAACCAAAGTAATTCTAAGTTATTTCAGACGGATTTATTTGACTATCTGACTCTTAGATTGACCCTACCAGCCCGGGTATGAGTTTTCCTGGAAGTAATGGTCACAAAGAAGTAAATGCTCCAAGAGTCGGATAATTGAACTTTATCTCCAGAAGTCTTTTAGTATCATTCTCAGAAAATATTTCAGTGTTATGCTTGGGATAGCTTTTTCAGAAAACGTTCTTGTTAAACGCAAACGTATGACGAAAAGCATCCGTAAGATGCTGAGCAGTGACCCCTCTATCGACAGTTGACATTCGGCAGTATATATATATATGTATATATATACAACCTTTTCGCACGAGTAAGATGTGACACAAGGTCAAATTTTATGTGGAGTTTAACATGCTTGAATTTAGAACTTTCCTTCTCTAAGACCGGTTGCCCTACCAAGCTTAAAGCGCAGTCTTCCCTGCTATTTGCCCACTGCTGGAGGGAAAATAGTTGAATGCATATCTTTCATGAGATTGTGCGCTCTATTCAAACAGCCTCGTCCAGGTTTTTAACTAGGATTATTTTATCCCTTTCCTTCCAAAACAACCCACTTTCGTGGGTATATACATATATATATATATATATATATATATATATATATATATGTATGTATGTATGTAAAAACCGACACAGAAAATTACATTATCTTTTTCTCTGACGTATTTGACCCAAGGTGGGATTCTTACAGGTACTGCCACTTTGGATCAGAGTGGACCTGAGAGAAACAGCTTGGAAGGAGTACTAAACACTAGGCAGGTCTCCGGTATTACAGCTTAACAAGCAGCTGCAGATTAGAGTCATAACCTGGACATCCCTATGGTGCGAATGAACTGAACATATTTTAAACCCCCACAAATAGAGTAGTCTTACTTTCAGTATAGGAAAAAAGATTTCAGAGCTAAAGAAACAGTTGGAAGTGACCTGCAAATTTTAGTGTAACGCAACTGAAGGGTAACGCAACGGAAGTGTAACGCAACCACGGCACCCAATGGAGGTGTGCAAGGTTACTGTTCTCAAACAGACATTTGTAATAAAGGGTTGCTTGTCTAAGATTAAATATATAAAGTATTCGTTTAGAAAGATTTTGGCTTACCAAAGTGAAAGTACGTTCCCCGGATGGAGATACAGAATACTTCGACATTGTAGCAAGAGTACTTCAAGGTGAAACGCTAGCCCCATACCTCTTTATCATCTGTCTAGACTTCGTGCTTAGAACTTCGATCGACAAAATCAGAGAAAATGGCTTCCAGCTGACTAAGAAAAAAAGCAGAAGGTACTCCGCAAAAATAATTACCGACGCCGACTACGCCGATGACATAGCGTTACTGGCGAATACACCCAACCAAGCCGAAACACTATTGCATAGTTTGGAACGAGCCGCCGCAGGCATTTGACTCCATGTCAATGCACACAAAACTGAATATATGTGCTATAACCAAACAGGCGACATATCCACACAAGACGGAACCTCTCTGAAACTAGTTGACAAATTCACCTATCTTGGAAGCAGCTTATCATCAACCGAAAAAGACATCGACACACGACGAACGATGGCTTGGACAGCAATCGATAGGCTCTCGATCATATGGAAATCAGACCTGACCGATAAAATGAAACGCAGTTTTTTCCAGGCAGCTGTCATATCGATACTGCTATATGGATGCACTACTTGGACACTAACAAAACGGCTGAAGAAGAAGCTAGACGGCAATTATACAAGAATGCTGCGAGCAATATTGAACAAGTCCTGGCGGCAACACCCCACAAGGTACCAACTATACGACCACCTGCCTCCCATCACGAAAACTATGCAAGTTAGACGAACCAGACACATTGGACTCAGCTGGAGAAGCAAGGACGAGCTCATAAGTGACGTACTTCTATAGACACCCGCATATGGCTGGAAAAAAGCAGGACGACCAGCTCGAACATACATACAGCAGCTATGTGAGGATACGGGGTATAGCACTGAAGACCTGCCAAAAGCGATGAATGATAGGGAGAAGTGGTGAGAGAGGGTCAGGGATATCTGTGCCTGTCGCACGACATGATGATGATGATATAGGGTGTGGAAGCAAAATTTGGAATATTCTTGGTTTGGTTTCTTTGTTTAATGGCATATCAGCTCTTTTTAGGTTATTTAATGCCGAAGCCATTCTCCTAGAAGAACATTAATGGTACTATTTAACCCATAGCTGGGAGAATAAGGGGGTTCATACCTTTCCTAAGAATATTTGCCCGGAAGTGAACGTAATAGCGCGACTGGAGTACGAACTCGCGTACTACGATTCCGCAGTCCATCGCTTTAACCATTACACCACGAGGACATCCCCAGAAATATTCTTGTATTACAAAATACGACTCTATTATAAAACAAGATTAATGCTTATAAAAAAAAACAAAATAAGAAGATATACACAAATTAGGAAATATACTCAATATGACCGTCACATTTTTTCAATTATTGTATCAACACGCCTTTCAAACGATTTGCATATCTTCAAAATAAATTCTTCAGATATTTTATTCCATTCCTCCAAAATAGCAGTCTTAAGAGTATAAATATTTGGATAGGAAGTTGCATTTGTTTGTTTTCTTAAACACCCCTTGTAGGAAAACCAAGAAAGTCTGAGCTTAATGGAGGCCATAGACAAACTCCAATTATTTCGGAAATTATTTTGGCCTGGTTTCGGCGTTATGCAAATCATAGATTTTTTTTCCTTTCTTTTCTTGCTCACTTATATTGGGTTTAATTTTAATGAAAAAGCGCTTAAATAATCGAGAAAATCATAAAAATTTAGATTTGTCACATTTTTTGGACTAATCAGACGAAAAAAGACATTTTTAAAATTATTCCATATTTTGCTTCCGCACTCAGTACTATGTCACTAAATAGACGCTTGCACCCCTTCAGTTCTCTATAGGCTCTTGTAGGGATACGGCATTACATAGACATTTGTACCATTACGCTTCGAACAAGTCAAGGAGTGTAGCACTACGCCTTAAGTGTCAGTTGGAACCCCATGGTTACCTAACCATGAGGAAAAGTGACGAAAACACGAAACACCGTTTTGGTTCGTTAATACAAAGGTTTATTTGCTCTTACACCTCTTAGTAGCCATGGAGAAGAAAGCAATAGAATATGAAACATGAGTCCACCGCTTTAGCTAGACAGACGGAAATAAAACGTCATGAGAATACAGAGATCAAGCACAAACCTTGATATTATCTTTCTCCTTTTCTGTTGTACTTATTGCACGCGCTTGCCCGCTGGTCTTCACAGTTTTATGGCAGTTGTGGGGTCCCTTTGCGGAGCTCAGCCAAAAAGGGTAGTGTAATAGCAGCCGTCTTCATATCATCGCGTCTCGTCCTCAACTCTCCTTTTCCTCTTTTCTATTCCGTGTCAACTCCCACGGTTCTTCTAAGTGAGTTTTTTTTTCAGCCAATCACAGCTAGTGGACGATTTGCTGCATATATATCTTTTATTTTTAACATGAGTGTCTGCTTCTATCCCGCCGTAGACATGGGGAATCTTTAAGTCTAGCTTGGAAACAACTTACTATTAAAAAATCAACCGGTGTCCCTAATTATGTTACAGTTGATACCCTTGGAAAAAATATGAATACAACTATTCTTTCAACAGGTTTGGGGTTACTGACCTCTTCAAACTTTATATGGCAACCTAACAAGGGAAAGGAAAAAATTGATTTAAAACTTATTGAATTCTGCTAAACAAATTTACTTTAGGTTGGAGGGGTTAAGTAAATTTATATACATACGTATTTGTTTATTGCGGTGAATACTTGTACTAGGCCAATCATACGTGCTGAATGAGATTATAAAAAAAATGGTGCCTTACCAGCTCTCCGAACAGTATTCCTCACGTTTTGAATTTTGAGTCTCTCCATATCTTATATAAAGACTAAAAATGGTCAGTCTGACCAACTATTTCCCCACGGCTAGTGGTAAGAAAAATATAGAACCAAAACTTCCCCGGTGAAGTGAGCACAAACAAAAATTGAACCAAGCTCGTCCATTCCATTTCCAACAGCAATAACCATTGTGTCACGTGCGCACATATAAACAAGTGTATATTGGAGGAGCCCGTGGTGTAATGGTTATCGTCGTAGGAAATGGACACATCAACACGAGTTCAAATCTTGGACGAGACTGATTGCATTTCACATAGCACTAATACCCATGGGAAAGGTATGAATCTATTTATTCTCCCTCCAGCTATGGGTAAATAGTAGTGCAGACTGGGTACTTCAGCCTTGGTGAGGCATCTAGTCTAGGAGAAGGAAAACTCTGGATTCAAACCTGTTAAACTTCGCTTAAATATCGACCCTGTGTCATATCCTGCCCGAGCGGAGAAGTTGGGTAAATATGATGAACAAGTGTGTATTTTGCCCACCCTGGGCAGAATGTGATACGAGGTCTATTTTGAAGTGGAGTACAGTTGATTTGAGTTTAGAGTTTTCCTTCTTCTAAACTGGTTGAAATTTTAAACAAAAAAGAACCAGTCAGTTTAATCTGGAGAACAGATGAATGAACGCTTTTCCGAAGGGCATCAAAGCAAAGGGATAAAGCCAAGTGCTTCGTCCAGAATTTGAACTCGGGTCACCTATTCTATTTCTTTTGATGATAATCGTCACACAGAGCGCGCCTACTAATGTACGTAAGTCGTCATTAATTCAATATCTAACAGTTAGTGAGATCTGCTCATTTTCTAAGACGTACTAAAAAGTTCTCGACTCGATCGAGTTAGAGATAATGATAAGACATTTTTTTAAAATTGTTTGGTTGCTTGGTTTGTTTGATTTTATGGTATATCAACCATTGTAGACTATTCAATGCCAAATCTTGTTTATGCAGATATATTAAGTATATCTTACAGACAACATCTATAAACAAGTCTGAGCTCATCTTTTGTACACAGTTAAATGGTTTCACGCACAGCTACACAAAACCAATAATTCCACATCAGTCTATTGTCTGCAAATATTTAAATGGATATACCTGATTTTAACACTCACAAATCAATGAAACAGTTATTTGTTTACATAGTTAAATTATCAAGTAGGTCTATTTCTACCTATTCCATTTAGCTTAAACCATTTTTTTTCATATAGTTTGAGGGTCAAACAGTTCTATTTGACCCTTATCAAGTGCTACCACTCCAAGTCAGTTTAGACTTGGAAACCATGGCAATGAAGGGGTACTCAAATACCTAAAAGCTCTGTGGCTGGAACCTCACTATCAGATAATTTTATGTCAAAATCAGGACACTTTTTGGAAAGTTTCATAAGTTTGCCGGTGCCGTAGAATACACCGACTGCTTCTTTGCAGAAGGATAAGACCTCCCAAACGAGTGTTCTGGTATGACAAAAATGCTGGAGCTTTAGGAAATGCGGAGAACCTCTTCATTACCATTGCTCCCAGGTGAGCGCTGGCCCACAGTCGTAGCACCTGATAGGGTCCTTTCTATTGGTCAAATAGAACTGTGAGCTTTTGCTAAACTGAATTGCTTAAAATAGGACTGTTTTGACATTTAAACTGTGTACTTATGCAAAACAGTCCTGTTTGATAGAGAACTGTTTTAAATAGAGCTTAATTGTGTACTTATGCTAAACTGAACTGTTTGAAATAAAACTGTTTTTGACATTAAAACTGTATAATTTTGGTAAACTGAATTGTTTGAAATGGAACTGTTTTGACATTTAACTGTTTGTAAACAAAAACTTATACAGAACTGAATCGTTTAAAATTTAATTCGGCGTTAAATGAACCGAAAAGGATACGCCATAAAACAAAATGACCTACCTATCTACCTACCAACTTTGGCGGGTGGGGACACTCTCTACCCTCAATAGAGATGTAGTTAGTCTCTTCCACAGCCCTAGCCAACTAGCTTCTTAAATATTTTGAACAAGTTTTGAAAATTCAATAAAACACGAAAAAAAATTTTAGATTGATTTGGTAAAGCTAGTAACTTTTCAGTACCTCCCTCAATTTATTCTAAGCGTTCTTTTGTCCTATTTGGCAACGATTCGAGAGTAACAAATTGCACATAGTTCTCTCCGGAGCGTTTTCACTGAGACACTCAATCCACTGCTCTGACAATAGCTTGTAATATTTTTTTATTATCAATCTGAGCAGACAGCCAGATAAAAGCGAAATCATAAAATTAATATGAATATAATATCAAAAGGAATTGTACACAAATTAATTCTCGAAAATTACATTAATCTTCTATGGGGATTTGTTCTGTGATCGATATTCAATTACTGCAAGATTATCAAAGTGTAGACATTTCTCCAGCTTCCTTAAGGCTCCAACTATAAGAACCTCTCAGAAAATAACGGTGAAATACTTTTGGGTTCATTTTCATTTTTTCTTCTTTCCACAGGTGATTATTGAAAGAGGAGAAACAAAGAAATAGAAAGAGATATACGGATAGATAGTGTGTGTGTGTGTGTGTGTGTGTGTGTGTGTGTGTGTGTGTGTGTGTGTGTGTAAGAGAGAGAGAGAGAGGAGGAGGAGGAAAGGAAGAGAGAGTGAAAAAAGGAGGAGAAAAAGGGACGGGAAACAGTAAGAAAAATAAAATCGAAGGAAATTTTCAAAATGTGGATGTTGGCAGTTTGTTATTTTGCGTCTGAATTCAAAAGTACATCTACTTCCAAAATAAATAAAAAATTAAATAAATAAATAAATAAATAAATAAAAATAAAAATAGGAGAGTCTCATACGTGTTAAAACGTCATTTTCTTACAGTACTTAAAGAAGGGATCCGCTCATGTATGTAGGAGTAGGGTCAAATATTTTTCTCGGGATTTTTATCTGGGGTTGTTTCATTCAACCGACAAAAACTCTGATATTACTCTGTCATGGAATGTGCTCCCCATGACCTTGTATGTTGATTCTTTCAAACAGAAAATTCTCACAGAGAGAGGATAGATTGTGGAATGAAATTAACACAGACATACATTGGAATATCATTAAATGAATGAGGAAAATATTAACAAAAATGTTTCAAATAGAAAGCTCTGTTTACAATTTCACCTTCAACATTTTCAAGTAAATCAATTCTGAAGAATCCTTTCAGGACCCAGATGATTGGCTGATTGATCTTCTTTTTCTGACTGCTGCGTCCAGAACTTTTTCTTTACCAGCAAACTAGCTGACCCTAGTTTCACCCATTTGTTAAAGATTTTGGGATAAAACATGTTCTCCGTATGCACCACTCATTCTTCTCAAAATTTGACCTGGTTTTCACTTCTCAGATATTTGAGGATATTGTTCTGTTCAAACTTACTTGATTTTGCGGCCATTTTGAATAGCCGCAAAACAAGTAATTTTTGTTTGATTGAAATAATTTTTGATACAAACCAATTCCTAAAAATGCAGAGTTTATTTATCTTTATTAAAAAAAAAAAAAATTAAATACTTAAAAAACACTCGCACGTATATGGCAGTGTATTTTATTACTTCTTCTTTGTTCTTGTTGCTTTTAAAAAATTACTCCGCAGACCCATATGCGCTTGCGAGTAAACAAATATGAAACGCGACAAAAAACTTTCGCACTTTTTTGTGATTTCCGCGCAATGTTTGGCGATGTATGTCTAAATAGGGAAGTTTAATGGATTCGACGTTACTTATAAGATAAAATGAACGAGTAGGGCATTCTGTCTCTCCTTCTCTTTCTCTCTCCACCCCTATTACTCCTCCACCTCTCTCTCCCTATCTACCTAATTCTTTCTTCCACCACTGTCTGCATGACTGTCTGTCTCTCTCGCTCTCTCTATATATACATATACATACCTGTGTGAGAGTGTGAGTATATGTTGTTTTGTATCCTGTCCATGTTCATTATCTATCTATCTATCTATCTATCTTACTAAATGCATGTCTATTTATCTATCACTCTATTTAAAAAAAACATTTTTCAATATCAACCAAAAGCGCTGGACGACCACCTCGATGTTAGCGAGTTCAAACTCCAGTCGTCTGTCTCTCTCGCTCTCTCTATATATACATATACATACCTGTGTGTGAGTGTGAGTATATGTTGTTTTGTATCCTGTCCATGTTCATTATCTATCTATCTATCTATCTATCTTACTAAATGCATGTCTATTTATCTATCACTCTATTTAAAAAAAAACATTTTTCAATATCAACCAAAAGCGCTGGACGACCACCTCGATGTTAGCGAGTTCAAACTCCAGTCGTCTGTCTCTCTCGCTCTCTCTATATATACATATACATACCTGTGTGAGAGTGTGAGTATATGTTGTTTTGTATCCTGTCCATGTTCATTATCTATCTATCTATCTATCTATCTATCTTACTAAATGCATGTCTATTTATCTATCACTCTATTTAAAAAAAACATTTTTCAATATCAACCAAAAGCGCTGGACGACCACCTCGATGTTAGCGAGTTCAAACTCCAGTCGTGTCATTATATTCCCATTCGGACGAAGGCGCTCGAAAAAGTTATTGGGCCTCCTTGTCCTCCTAGCTAGAAGTTAAATAGTAACACTGTCGTTCTCTAACAAGGATGGTTTTGGCATTAAATTACCCACAAATGTTTATGAGCCATTAACCAAAGAAACTGAAGTAATCATTATTTGTTCGTGTGATCATCTCTCTCTCTCTCTGTCTCTCTCTCTCTCTCTATATATATATATATATATATATATATGATTTTAGATATCTCAATATTTAATACTCTGTATTATGTAGGTCAGTCTGTTCATATATATCTGTTTACCTATCTTAAATTATGCATCTATTCTTATATGCTAAAATGTACATTAGCAGGATGAATACGATCACATTTAAAAAGAAAATCGGCATTTTCCCCCAAAATTATCAATTCAAAGTAATATTTTACGGGACAAATTTAATGGGTTTGATGCTTCATTTACGATAAGATGTGCGAAACCCATCTGAAGAACATCTCTCTCTCTCTCTCTCTCTCTCTCTCTCTCTCTCTCTCTCTCTCCTTATCGCTCTCTTTCTCTCTCTCTCTCTCACTCCTCTCTCTATCTTTCTCTCTCTCACTCCTTATCGCTCTCTTTCTCTCTCTCCCTCCCCCCTCTCTCTCCATGTATTAATACAAGATCCGTTTATACATATAAAGGATTCTAACGCCAAAGATTCGGTTTAACATAAGTACCGGATTTAAATGTGAAAACAGTTCTATTTCAAACAACTCAGTTTAGTACAAGCACTGTTTAAATGTCAGTTCCATTTCTGTTTTAAACATCATCAGTACAGTTTTTTTTACTCGCCGTTAAATAGAAAAACAGTAAATTTCAAACAATTCAGTTTAGCGTTATGACAGTTTAGTTCTATTCGACCCATACATAGGACCCTACCAGGTGCAACCACTCCGGGTCAGAGTGGACCATACAACAGTATTGACACAGCCACAGTTGGAAGAAATCCTGTTTTATTTTGACGGAGATATCAGATTTCCATATAACTAATAACCTGTCAATAGAAGTCTACGATATTTGCTTAGTGTATGTTGACACCGCTGTCAGTTGACAAAGAGAGAGAGAGAGGGGGGGGATGAACATAGATATATATCTATTTATAGAGATAATCATAGATTGATAGAAAAATAGAGAGAAATAGAAATAAAGAGAGATAGAGATAGAGATGAACACACACACACACACACACACACACACACACACACACACATATATATATATATATATATATAGAATGAGAGAGAGAGAGTGAGAGAGAGAGAAAGAGAGAGAGAGAGATAAAGAGAGAGCAATAGAGGTTGATTGATATATTGATAAAGAGAGAGAAAGAGAAAGAGAAAGAGAGAGAGAGATTAACACACACACACACACACACACACACACATATATATATATATATATATATATATATATATATATATATATATATATATATATATATATACTTTAGGAAAAAACAACGAAACCGGTCACATAGGATTTTAAATTTATTTCCATCCTGTTACGCATTTTTGAAATTTCCAAAAACACGAAAAAAAATTAACAGGACTTCTTCAGATCTTTTTGATAAAAAACTAGAATAGACACATAAGAGTGGGAGGGGATAGAAGAGGGGTGAAGAGTTACCTCTTCATTCAGCCCACTTCCGTTTTAATTTAAATTTCGGTTAGCAATGTAGTAAATTTATTTTTAAAAAAAAATTATTTAATAGTTTTTTTTATTTACATTTAGACCTAAATTACAGATTTTTTATTGAATTAGATGTAAACTTGAATTAATAACCTCACATAAAGATACAGTAATAGATATATTAAACTAAAAGCAAAGACAAAAACAAATATATATATATATATATATATATAAAGAGAGAGAGATATGAACATCTTGATAGATAGATCGATCAATAGATAGATAGATAGATAGATAGATATCTTGTGATCTTATCTGTTCTCAAAACTTACTCTCTCTGTTCATATCAATGGCATTATATTCATAATTATCAATCTATCAATCTATGTTCATACATACATGTGTCTATCAATCAAACGCTTTCTATATTTACAAAATCATCTGTTTAATTCTCTTCATACTGTTATTTCTATCTATCTATCTATCTGTGTTAAGTATCGAACTTCGTAAACCTATTTGTCTGTGAGACAAGCATAACAGTAGTAACATGTTTGTGTTAGTACTATGCGTAGTGCAGTCTGCAACCAATAATTGAATGTCAGTAAGAATGAAATTTGTCATCCTATCGAGGCTAGGTTATTAACCATTGGATCATAGAAGACATCTTATTTATAAAATATTAATTATATATCATGTAACTTTTGATTACTACTCTACTATAAATGTAAATTACTCATATGTTTCAAAATAAATTTCAACTTTAAATTAAAAATATAATGGGTTTCACATGAAATCATCAAATTGATTGAACAATTACAGATATTTGCTGTGGTAAATTATGAAGAAATCAATAGCAAAACAAATTTTCTCACACTTTTTTTTTTATTGAAATATATGTAATATAATTTTGCTTTTGTTGGCCATTTTTGAAAACTCGTTAACTAAACTTGGTACATTATGAAAAATACGAATATAAAATACAATTGTAATACATTAGATTAAGAATCCAGGGGAATTTCGAATTTATAGCAACTAAAATGAAATAGTTTTCTTTTTTCCATATTTATTTGTCAAACCTGCTCTCGTAATTAAAAGAATCCAAAGAAAAATAAAACTACCAATGATAAATGGCGGCATATATGAAATTGATATTTTTTCATGCATTGACATTATAATTAAATTTTAAAATACCAGTTTAAAGATATAGTTAAAAACCATGATTTTAATCTTTGCTAGTTTTTCATTCCGCTTTAAGTGATTGCTTTTCAATGGGGTCTGAGTCTTCTCAAAACTCCAGGATTCTTTTGGCCCAGTCGGCTGGGGCTGCAGAATACATTGACTTCATTTTTGCAGAGGGGTAAGATTACCCAAAGAATGTCATGGTATGACTCTTAACAATTTGAATGTGAGGCTTCAGTAATGCTGGAGCTATGGGGAATGCAAAGTACTCCTTTATTGCCCGGTGTGGTAACACCTGATAGGGTTCTCTATATGAGTAAAATAGAAGTAAACTGTATTTGTGCTGAACTGTGTTGTTTGCGATGGAACTGTTTTTACATTTAACTGTGTATAAACAAAAAAACTGTATTTAAACAAATGACTTACTATGCGTAAACAAGAAACTGTGTACTTATGCTAAACTGAATTGTTTGAAATAAAACAGTTTTTACATTTAACTGTGTATAAACAAAAAAAAAACTGTATTTAAACAAATGACTTACTACGCGTAAACAAGAAACTGTATACTTATGCTAAACTGAATTGTTTGAAATAAAACAGTTTTTACATTTAACTGTGTGAAAACTAATAAATGATGTAAATAAATAACTGATGGTTAATTGAATTGTTAGTGATACATAGCAATATTGAAACCTTTTAATTTTGTCGATATGCTAAACTGAATTGTTTGAAATCGAACTGTTTTTACACTTAACATATTGATGATAAGAATAAGAAGAAAAGTGGATAAATGAAACACTTAAACGAATTTAGAAGTAATATTGCGTTCTCCATTAAAGGAAGAACTTCTTCAGACTTCTTCCTTGAATAAGGAACGAAATATTACTGCTAAACCTGTAGTAAGTGTTTGGTTTATTCACTTTTCCACTTATTTTTAAAATAATGTCAGATTTACCAAAATCTTTTATTTCTCCATTTAATTTTTTATAAACAAAAACAAAAATAATTAATTTGAATTTGTGTAAACAAACGTTTACATAGCAATTCTTAGATTAGATTTGAATAAGTAAAGCTATATAACTGTGCGCAAAAAACAGAGCTGTCTCGTTTAAAAATGTTATCCATAAAATGTGTTTAGGAACCATTTATCTAATATATATGTACAAAGATGAGTTGGCATCAAATAATCTACAATGGTTTAGATGCCATTAAAACCCAACTCAACCAAATCATATATATTTAATGTATATGTACAAAGAGGATTTGGCATTAAATAACCTACAATGGTTGATATGCCACCGAACCCAAACCAACCCAACCCAACCCAACCAAATAATATATATCTGATAAATAACGAGGATTTGGCATTAAATAACCAACAATGGTTTATATACCATTAAAACCCAACCCAACCAAATCATATATATTTAATATATACGTATAAAGAAACTTTGGTATTAAATAACAAACAATGATTAATAAGCCATAAAACCCTATCAAACCAAATGAAAATGAGGATGTTTTTGTCTGAATTTTTTCTTATGCAAAACTTTACTTCGTTTTAACAAATATGAACCGCTTTTTAATGCCACACCACCTAGGTCTGTCAATGGTGCTTATAATATGCTTGCTGCATACAAACCTTTGGCTGAAGGCGCTAAATACGCTGACTGCACCGCTGCAGAGTTATAAGAGCACCTTCCTTTACAAATAATGTTCCTTGTCCCGACACTAAACTGCATCCGTTCTAACTCTGGACTATTGGGGAGTGTGGAGGACGCCTTCATTACCATAATTCCCAGGTCCACTCTGACTCGATTTGGGAAATCTCCTTAGGGTTCCATCAATGATTAAAATAAAACTGTGCAATCATTTACTAAGCATTTTTATTATTATAATTTTTGAAACCATACCGGTTTGTATAAATTATTTGTATAAGATAAGAATACTTGATAAAAGGAATTTCTAATGTTGAATAGGAATACTTGAATTTCTTCGACTTTGCGCAAACAAACCAGTAATATTAAATAGAATTATCAGTGTTAGATAAAAATATTTGAAACCATTTAACTGTGTGCAAACAAATGAGTTCTAAAATCTCGTTCAAAAATAAGTTACATAGAAACTATTAATTTACAAATTATATATATATATATATATATATATATATATATATATATATATATATATATATATATATATATTTATATATATATATATAACCGAGTTTGAGTATCCATTAAATTGTACTATATATATATATATATTCAAACCTAAGTTAAAAAAAAATGAACCGTACACACACACAAACGGAAATAAACATATATATATATATATATATATATATATATATATATATATATATATATATACATATATATATATATACAAAAACATAAGGAATTAAAAACCATTCAAACTACAAACACTGGTAAATTGAAATCTCATTTAATATCCATCATGTAGACCTTATGCCGAACATGTCTTCAGACGAAAGAAAAAACTGAAAACACACACACACACACACACATACACAGACATATGTATACATTTACAAAAAAAGGAGAAATATCTACCAGTAAATTTAAAGCCACAAACTCCCCATGATACACACTTACACACACACACAAAAAAAGCTGTTAGTGAAATCCAAAACCACTCCAATGCCAACACACGCACACACACAACTATATACATATCAAATATCAAAGACTGGTAAAGCAGACCAAAGTAAACACACTCCAGGAAAGAGGAACAACAACCCCTATATAAACCAGTTTGACCAACCAATTGTCATTTAACCAGAGTTAGTTCAAGTCTCATTGAGTACCCCATTAAAAAGGCCTTGCGCCACAGACAAAAGCAACAACCTGGAAAAAATATCTATATATAACACGTATGTAAGAACAAAATAGAAAAATTCAAAAAATACAAATCTCTTCGTGGACCTTCCTATTTTAAGATATATCCTTAATCTTTCTTTGGACCTACAACAACCATCTTCGTATATATATTTATAGAAATAATATTTGGAATTAAATACCTTACAAGGTTTGATATGCCATAAAATAAAGGAACTAACTAGATGTATCCGCAATAGAGCAGCGAAAATAGGGTGTCCCGTTTACGACACTAAAGTGCATCTGATAATCAGGTTCAATATCTGGAGATCTGGGATTGAGTAGCTATTCCTTGGTATTACTTCCAGATACATTCTGACTAAGAATGGTAGTAAATATGACAGTACCATGAAGGTGATTCCCTGACCTCTCGGCATTAAGTACCCTAGATTGGTAAACATGCAGTAAATATCAATCTTTTTGTATATCCCCACTTTCTCTTAGTAGCATGAATATATAGAGCCTATTCTTTCAAGGGGTGTCCTCGTGGGGTAATGGTTAAAGCGTTGGACTGCGAAGTCATAGTAATTTGCGTTATTACGTTCACTTTCGGACAAATACCCTTGGGAAAAGTATGAAGCACCTTATCCCCTCCCCCAGCTATGGATAAAATAGTGCCAATACTCTTCTTCTAGAAAGATGGCTTAGACATTAAATAACCTACAAAGGTGGATAAGACATTACAAACAAAGAAACCAAACCATAATCCTCCAAATTCAAATTACATTCAACCATTGACAATTATCACATTTTTCCTTGTATGTCGTCGAGTAACTTAAAATTAAAAGTAACGTCAATATTAGAATACTGTCATGTGGTTTGTATTGTGTTGGGCATACTAAGAAGAGTGCGCTAGCTTAGCTCACAAAACTGGCCACTAGGTAGTCACTCACGGGCTCTAATGAACGAATCTTCCCTCAGTAAACATAAATCAACTACAGAGCGCCTCCTGTGGTTAGTGAGGTAGACTGGCAAACCATTACTAGTGAATATGAGTCGTAGGGGTCCTATAGTAAACTTGTGGAGCCCATCCCTGTACAGATCTACAACTCGTTGGAATTCAGAATTTTCCTTCTCCTAGACTGGTTGCTATGTCAAGGTTAAACAACCCACTTTACCCTAATATTTACACAGAGCTGGGAGTGGGAAGAAAATAATTGGATTCATACTTTTCTCAGGGTATTAGCACTATTTGAAATGCCAACAGCCCTGCTCTGCATTCGAACAAAGATTTTCAAGTCTACTACCTTCGACGAAAACCAATTACTAGCTTAGCAGATAACCGCAAATCAAGTGTTGGCTTGTATATATGTGGAATAACGCATCGATTTTTAAAGATGGCAACTAAATGTTTTTTTGCGTTTTTCTTTTTTCGTATTTTTTCCAGGTGTACTCATCCCAGAAGGCTCATTAAAATATGAATGTGTGAGTAAATTTTGTTTTAAATATGCATCGTAGAATTTATGCATTTTTCCATGCCAGTGATTTATTTTGTGAGGTATCGGAGGGTATCTGGTTGACCGGGTCTGTTTCTGGATTATCATTTTTAATTTGGCAATTATTTTGGTGATGCATATGAATCAAATCGAACTCAATTCTTTTTATCAGTAATTGTTGAAATTAAGCCTCTTGCTGTGTTGCAAGCAGTGGGTTAGGGGTTTGCAAACACTATATTTTCCTTTAGCGATAAAGCAGTCTGATTCTTTCACACAAAATTGCTGAAATAATTTCGTAAGACGTAACTCGGGGCAAACATGTAAAATTTAATCAAATTTCCAGAGATAACGACTTGCGTCAGGGAAATGAGGCAATAGGGATTTTTTTTTCTTATTCAAAACTATTAAAGTGCTATTATCGCTGAGAGAATATAAGCACAGACAAAAGGCTGTTGCCTATGGCATATTTAAAGTGTGCGCTCAAAAATCAACCGCTATACCGAGATTTTTGGATAATTACGATATTTTCAAACATAGTTGTCTCACTGTAAATCAAGTAGTGTACATTCTAATAAAATTCCCATATAAACTGGGCAACGGTTTAGTAATATTTGATTTGAAGCTTAATTAAGCCTTTACCTTGTTTGATTTGGTTTGGTTTAGTTTTATTTGGTTTTATGGCATATAAAACATTGTAGGTTATTTAATGCAAATCTTCTTTATACATATATTTGGAATATTTATGATTTATAAACACATTTTGTTGTTGACATTTTTAAATGAGCCTAAGCTCATTTTTATCTAACAGTTAAGTTATTCCTAGTATAGCTACGTATCACTAACAATTCAATTAAATATCAGTTATTTGTTTACACACAGATAAAGGATCAAACAGCTCTATTTCTAACGATTCAGCTTAGCAAAAGCCATTTGTTTGCACTCAGTTTAAATCTCAAACCCATGTTTGATCTGTAGATAGGACCCTATTAGGTGCTACCACTTTGAGCCTTAGCATCAGATTGTGTAATGTCATATTGTAACATGATATGGACAGTAGAATTTAGAAAACCACGGGGGGGGGGTAAATTTCTAGTGAAGGAGAAGAATAAGGAAAAATAATGAAAAAAGCAGACACAGAGTCTATGGGACGGTCAGTTGGCCTCTGGTGAGTCAGGCCAAAGCACTCATTGTTGGTCAGACAGTCTCGGCTCAATAACTACGGTAATAGAAAATGACTAGGAAAAAACCCGGAGGTCCCAAATCTTCGGCGCAAAAGTGAAAACACCAGAAACGGATATGTCCTCCCTCCGATACCAGGCGGAAGTAAGGTGTCGACATGGCTTTGTACGTTAGTTCGGCTCAGAAACGTTACGAGATAAAGACAGCAGTTGAACACCAGCCATGCAGACGTAAAGAGAGACGAAAATTACGGCCCTCATTTTAGGGTGGGCTCCGAAGAGGGGTTTCACATCTAACATGCAATAGTGAAGACGAATCTAGCAAACAAGTACGTTAGAACCACTATAGAAAACTAGAAAGGATATTCAAGGTCTTTGTCTGCCCTCTTTTCTCTCCTCGTCACATATTGTTTCTCTTTGTCTAGCTAACGCACTTCACTCAGTTTTTATACTCTATTTCTTTCTCTTGACGATTACTTTAAAAGTGTAAGTAAAGTAAAAAAAAGTAAAGGTGGCGATCATAGTCGAGGGTGACTCGAAGGCTCTCTTTTCAATTGCCACCACACTGATGTGTAGGGAAGGACGCTACTCCTTCCCTGAATTGCTCCACTTTACCCTTGATCCTTACCTTATAATGCTGAGTGTTAAGCAAGGTGGCATCAAGTACACTTTTTGAGTCTTTGATATGGCTCGACCGGGGATTGAACTCCGGTCTCCTGGACAATTGGCGAACACTTTACTCGTTAGACCAATGGCCCAGTAACTTTAAAAATGTTGTACCGGAAGGTGCCCGTGGTGTAATTGTTATCGTCGTAGGAAACGAACACGGTGACACGAGTTCAAATCCTGGACGAAACTCATTGCATTTCACATAGCACTAATACCCTTGGGAAAGGTATGAATCCAATTATTCTCCCTCCAGCTATGGGTAAATAGTAGGGCAGACTAGGTTCTTCGGCCTTGGTTAGGCAACTAGTCTAGGAGAAGGAAAACTCTAAATTCAAACCTGTTAAACTCCGCTTAAAAATTGACCTTGTGTCATATCCTGCCCGAGCGGAGGGGTTGGTAAATAGGAAAAATGTTGTAGTGAATTAACTTTTCTTTTTGGGAACTAAGACACCGTTTCGTGTGTTCGTCACCTTTTCACACTGGGAATTTAAAACAGAATCCGACAAGTAATGTAGCCATACACACATAACCAATTCGCACGTAGAAGTACAGAGTCCTATTTGGTGTTGTAACGTTACAACATTTTGGACACTCATTGAATGGTGGGTTGTCAAATCACTCTGCAGAGATGCTGCCGGTGTATTTTTCAGCTCCAACCGACTTGGCAGTATTTTATTGTTTGTATTTTATTACAAAATAAAGGCTTAAATTGGTCTATTCTCAACTTCCAAAGCTTAGTCTGTTATTAATTTTCATTCAGATAGCTGAACATTCGAATAGACAAAATACTTTTAAACTTATATCAATATCTCCCTCTCGACGGTTTTAGAATATGCTGACTTTATCTCCAACGGAGTAGTAAGCCCTCCCTCCACAAAAAAAAGTGGTTCTGAGAACGACAGTAAACTGCCAAGAAAATAATAAAGAGTTTTTAATAAGCATTTCGTAATTACTTGGTTTACATGAATAATTCTCCTGAGTCAAAAAAAAAAAGATTGATATTTACAGATTCAAAATTGATCGACTTCATTTGCTAGACTATTTTAGATTTATTTGATTAGTTAAAGAAAAATATTAGTGGTGTCGCAATGGCTAAAATGATGGAATTTTGCCATGAAGAGAGCGAGTTCGACTTCTACTCACACTAGTATATTCTCTTTCGTGCTTATACCTAAGGAAAAGGTGTTAGCCACCTTATCACCCCATGCCATGGCTTAAATAGTACCACTACTGCTCGTCTACAAGGATGGCTTCGGTATTAAATAACCCATGAAGGTTTTATATGCCATTAAAAGAGCCGAAACAAAAAAATATTTAGTTATAAAGTACTGTTTATCGTGGGTTGCGTCTGAAAAAACAGAGATGATGATAAGCAGACAGCCCCTATATATATATATATATATATAAACGTCGACCAATTGAATTACAAGTAGAACAGAGGTAAATTTAGTCCGAAATACTTGTGTTCAATATACGAAAAGTCTAGAGCTAATATGAAAATATCAAAAACTATAAAGTAAGATTAAGTAATTCCCAACTCTAAGTTTCACAAGTCTGATCATCAGGTGGGACTTGACACCCCCTATCCGTCTTCCAATATGAGAGATACAAAAATTAAGTCACGTAAAAAAAATTAAGTTACGTAAAAAAATTAAGTCACGTAACAAAAGACAGTTGACAGGATTTTTCCTGGCGCCAAATTACAAAAAAAAAAAAAAAAAAAAGTAACCTTCATGGTGACATTTTGACACTGATCTTTTGAATTTTTAAATCATTTTTAATGAAATTATTTTTTAAGGTGATGCTAAATTTTTCATTTAGGAACAACTATTCTGTTTGGATTTCTCATGACTGTCATCGGAAATCTTTATTACCAATCACATCATCGGAATTAGCGAAGTGTCTGTAATTAATATAGTGTCTCGCAATATCTGTCTTCTCTCTCTCTCTCTCTTGTCTGTCTCTCTGTCTCTCTCTCTCTCTATATATATATATAAGATTACTCTCCGATTTTAATATGAATTCTTAAAAATCTCAAACATATTGCAATAGTATTTGTACATTGACTTAGCAGTAAAGTGTTTGCTAATGGGCCGGGAGAATGGGGTTCAATTCCTGGTCGAGTCAAAACAAAGACTCAAGACATGGTACTTGATACCTGCTTGTCTAACATTCAGCATTATATGGTATGTTTCCAATGTAAAGTGGAGCAATCCAGGGGAGGAGTAGCGACCTACCCTACACCTGAATGTGGTAGCTATTAAAAAGGAAGCTTTCGGGTAGCCCTCGACTTGGTTCGCCAAATTTACTTACTTAATTGTATACAAAATTCGCATTGGTAATGATTAAAGAGTCTTATTCGCTTTTTTTTTCTATCACATCTTTAAGAATTTCTATTTTGAAGGCAATTGGCCCCTTATAGTGAGCACTAAAAAAGAGGTGCGTTTATTTCTGTTGCATTGGTTCAATGTTAGTCATACATTACCTTCATGAAAATACTAAACTACATGTTGCCTGGATAACAAGGCAGAAGCTCCCTAACTTGCGATTTAATACTTTCTCTCATTCATCATATTCTCCTGATCTTTCACCTCGACAAACTACCGCTTTTAAGAATATATGGATAAATCATTAAACCAGAATGTATTTGGTTCCAAAAGAAGTAGAAAATGCATTTAAAGATTCCTTGGCATCAAAACCTTCAGAGTTTTATCGTACTGATATAAATAACCAAGTTAATTGATGGCAGAAAAGCAGAAATGTCCTGCGATCATAATTTGACTGAATAAAACACTGTTTTGATTCATGCATCTAGAAATGAAATTTTCTTTGTTTGAATATACTCCCCTACCCCCGTAGGGTTGAGTTCTCTAGCGAAGAAGTATTCGTGTTGCCATTAGCGCCTTTGCAAGTCTCTTCGTATTTGAATTGAGATCTCGGCGGCCGTTTGAACGGATGTATGTAAACAATACTAATTGTGATTCATAACCGTTTAAAAATGTACTGCTTAGCTAATTTCTCCTTGTAGCTAAATGGTTAGAAGCTCGGCTTGGTGTTTCAGTCAACCGGGTTTCGATCCCAGCTACGGGGAGATACCGTCTAGCCACACTGATGAGTTCTGATAGAACGAAACAGATCTGTCTGTGGATGACAATAGATTAATATATATATATAATGGATAGGTCCACTAAGAGATTTATAGTATTTTAAGAAGTATTTGTTTCGTTCTTACATAGGTGTGTTTCCAGGTTGTTGCTTTCGTCAGAGAGCATCAAGTACTTTATAAGATTTTTGCTCATTGAGTGTCCTATTCATATGGCGTTGTGTCACATCCAAGCCAAACACCTCGTCAATTACAAAATATTCTCTGATGAAAGTAACAAACTGGAAACATGCACGTATGTAAGAAGGAATAATTCTTTTAAAAAATACAAATCTCTTAGAGCATCTCTGCCTTTTGAAATATTCACTTTTTTCTCTTATTGTGCCCAAAAAAATTAAAAAAATACATATATATATAAATATATATATATATATATATATATATATAGAGAGAGAGAGAGAGAGAGAGAGAGAGAGAGGGGGGAACAAAAGTGATAAAACAAATCTTTCAATTGCTCTCAACCAGTTTCTGGCCCTGTAGGCTGGGGTTGCTGAATACGTTGGCGGCATCTCTTCAGTAGGGTAAGAACCACCCTCCACGACGAGTGCCCTGAATAGGACAGTAAACAATCTGTTAGTGAGGCTTCTGTAATGCTGGAGCTTTGATAAATGTTGAGTACTCCTTCACTGCAATCACTCCCAGGTTCAATCTGCGCCGGAATGATAGCCCCCGATAGGGTCCTGTCTATGGGTAAAACAGAACTAAACTGAAATGAAGCTAAACTGATATATTTAGAATTAACTGTTTTTGGATTTAACTGTGTGTTTAAACTGGGTCATCATGTTAAACTGATTTTTTTCGAAATAAAACAGTACTGACATTTAAACTGCGTTCTGATGCTAAACTGAATTGTTTGAAATAGAACTGTTTTGATATTGAGCTGTGTATAGACAAAAAAAACTCGACTTATTCTAAACTAAATTGTTTGAAACTTTTATGAAAATGACTTAACTTGGTGTTAAATGACAAGAAAAGGGTCGATACACCGTAAAAAAAAACAACCAATCAACCAACCAACCACACTATTTCGACCTTAGGTCATCTTTTTTGTGTAAAAAAAAAGTGTGCTTTTGTAAAGAGTTTTTAAACACATTAAAAATCAAAGGGGTTCATATGCTATCTGAAAAATTATCAAAATCAATATCAATATCAATATATATATATATATATATATATATATATATATATATATATATATATATATATATACGAGGATAATAAAATAAGTTTCCAGACATTTTCGTATGTGCACTTTTATCGATAGTACACACATGAAACTCTAGGCCCTTTCGAAGTAATCTCCTCCGGCTGCAATGCACTTGTACCGTTCCAACAACTTCTGGAAGGCCCCAATTGTCTCATAACGACAGCTTCTGAGCTTAGGGAATAACCAAAAGTCACAGGCAGCAAGGTCTGGACTATCGGAAGGGTGAGGAATGTCTTGATACCCACCTTGGTCAAATAGTCTGTGACAAGGATGGAGTTGTGGACTGGTGTATGGTCCTGGTAGAATGCCACTGACCCGATTTAAGAGTGCTTGCGTCTTCCGACGGAATCTCCTCCTGAACTCACTTAAAACCTCAACATAGTAACGCTAACCCTAACCCTTTGGCCAATCAACTCTGGTATATTTACTTCCTTACTCCTCCCACACCTCTCATTACCCCTCACAGACTCCCTGCCTTTCTTGAATCTCTTATGCCACTCAAAAACTGATGCTCGATTCATGCAAGATGCCCCAAAAGAAATCTGAAGCATTCTATACGTTTCTGTGGCATTTGTTCCAAGTTTAAATCAGAATTTTATAGCATATCGTTCTTCAAAAATCTCTTCGCGTCCAGATTGCATTTTTGAAATTCACCAGCTGTGATAATCCGGGTTTAGTAGGGTATATTCCAATTGCTGCTGTAGCTGTTCATTTGAATCAGAAATCATAGAAATTGGTCAGTCATCACATAATATGTATAGCTGTAAGATACTGAATTTTCAAGAGTGCACGACAATTTTAAATGCTTATTCCAAAAAAGTCTGGAAACTTATTGAAGGCACCACGTATATATATATATATATATATATATCTATATATATACGTGGTGTCTCAATAAGTTACCAGACTTTTTTTACGTGATCTGTCTGTGGATAACTATATATATATATATATATATATATATATATATATATATATGCGATGTACTAACATATTTACGTATTTGTATATCTGGTCATAGAAAAAACTATGTGTCATGTAACATAGGAATTGTTTTACTTAATATCTACTTTATATAATTAAGCAAATATATAATGTTTGAAAACATTGCTTAGCTTGTACCACTGCTGGTCGTCCAGAACATTCACTTCCTCTGGTGTTCTTATGTGCAAGTCTATCTTTTGTATTTCTGCTTTTCAGGCTGGTTTGAACAAACCCTTCTCTTTCCTGCAAGATTTAACATTTCCGAAGGGGGACAATTTGCTTGTAATTACTCATGACGACGCCCTATCTTGACTTGGTCATTTTCATGACAAGCCATCATTCTATTAGGCATCAGGCAGCTAAGGGTGTAAATCAGGTTTATCAAAATAGCTGAAGTACATGCCCCTGCCATCTGATGACAGGTGTCAACATATATAAAGATGTCTCTCGTTAGGGTTCATAGATTCGTCGCATCAAACCAGTGGCTTTACAGAAAGATTACACTCGACACACACACACATGCATATACACATGCACTCACACATGTATATATATATATATATATATATAGGACGTTGTCAAAATAAGTATATATATATATATATATATATATATATATATATATAGGACGTTGTCAAAATAAGCTCTCCTGACACCCAAGATCATGAAACAGAGTCAGAAGTGAGGTTTATGTCTTATTGATTTTTAATATCATGATACTTCCTCTAACCTTACCTTATCTCATAACTGTCTTACATTTGCTATATTTCCTGCAGTTTTAGATTTTATCTAATCGGGATTATATATATATATATATATATATATATATATATATATATATATATATATGCACGTGTGAAACTCCGAGAAAGTGTCGGTAAGCAGAACTATGGAGCACTTTAAATCATATATATATATATATACATATAAGTGTATTGGACTAATGTTGATCAAGATAATACAACCCGAGTACTACAAAAATGGAGAAGTTTTATTCATCGATATATCTGAAAACAAAGAAATGATATTGTTATTGGGTTGTCACTATGGGCAGTAGTGAATCATAAGTTAGCTTGTGGTGTTGAGGTTCTATTGTCAGAATTGACGGTTATAATTTAATCCGGTTCATCCGGCGGTCAAACCAGGAGGTTGTATCAATCTGGCCAAGGTAAGACGTGAACTATTCTCATATACCTTTGAAGATGCTTTGACTTTATAGAAATCGGAAGGATCACGCACAAGCGCGGTAGCTCTACAAATTCCAAACGAAGGAAGTGACCTCGTATTTTTTTAGCGCACCCGATTGGTCAAAAAATGTGGTCGCGTGGTTTAAATATTTTAATTGAGTTTTTTCACAATTCTTGAATTTTCTGGAACACGTGCGTGGGAACGTTTTAGGTCTATTATTGCGCCAAAATTAATTCGACTTTTCGAGAACGTTCTTTGACGAGGGAATTGCATCATTTCCTTTATATATATATATATATATATATATATATATATATATATATATATATTATTAAGATTAAAGCTGCTCCTCAATTCTTCTTATCAGCACTTATTCGGGGTTTCACAAGTGAACTGTTCACATAATCGGCAGACAAATTTGCAAGCACCATGATTCTTAACTTATTTTATTTAAATGTAAGACAGAGTGTTAGGAGAAAAGTTTGCTTGGTTAATGGCAAGGAACGATGTGATAATTGCATTTCTCTTTTTCAGTAGAAAAGAACAAATAATATAAAACTGCAAAGAATAAACGTTGTGATAATTCATTTAACGATTATGTGAACACTATACGAGTAAATTTCCAATTAATGACAGACAAAAAAAAATTATGTAGCATTGAGCACATTTTTAAGGATTTTTTAAAATTCAGTTTTGGATAAATATCTAAAAGCATTTAATGTTTCATTTAATATCGCACCACCATATATATATATATATGTAATTGGCCGCAATAAAACGACTAAAATTGCAACACACTGTATCAATACCACCTGATCTTAATGCCATTTTGGTTATTTTCTGTTGTTTGTCTTTAATATTACAATACAAATAGCTCTATCGACTGATATTGTGCACTATTACAAGAAAACCGTTCGTATAGAGTACTATTTGCATAGTGATTTAATGATATTTGTATATATACACACACACACATACACACACACACACGTATATACATATATATATATAATCGCATATTAAGTAAATAACTAACAATTTGTTCATAAAAAAAGTTCATGTTTTTGTCTAAACCAAATATACCAAGATTTTACTATTTTACGTAAAATACTATCCAATCAAAACGAACATTATAATGTATTATTTATTACTATCCTTTCCTAAAACGGAAGTCTGCTATTAAAACTATGAATAAGTCATTTGTCAAAAAATGAATACGCCTTTTGTATAATATTAGGGAATTTTGAAAACAAAAATTTTAAATTTTGTTGCAGAAGACCAATGTTAAAGTTTGATAATAAATAATTCTTATTGCTACAAGGTTGATTGTATAGAGTTTCACAAGATATTATAGCACAGACGTGACTTTGTTTTAGAAGAAAAATAACTTTATATATATATATATATATATATATATGAATATTCTATGGGGGTGCAAAAACGACAAATTTGTTCATATTAAAAGATAAAAACGAACAAGTAACACGTTTTAGTCCTATCTGATCACAGTTTGAACAAGGACATCGATTAAGACACAAAGAGAGAAAACAGACTCAAATAGGACCGAAACCGGTTAGTTGTTCATTTTTATTTTTTAACATGAATAAATTTGGTCTTTCTGTGAGTTTAATATATATATATATATATATATATATATATATATATATATATATATATATATATATATTCGTGCTGCCTTCAATAAGTTTCCAGACTTTTTTTATCCAGGCATTTAGAATTGTCGTAGACTCTTGAAAATTTAGTATCTTATTGCTACACATCTTATGAGATGACTGACCAAATTGTATGATTTCAGGTTCAAATGAACAGCTACAACAGGAATTGAAATACCCCCTACAAAGCCTGATTGTCACAGCTGGTGAATTTCCAAAGTGCAATCTGACACTTTAGAAGAACGATATGCAATAAAATTATGTTTTAAACTTGAAAAAAATGCCATAGAAACGAATGGAATGCTTCAGACTGATTTTTAGGCATCTTGTATAAATCGAGCATCAGTTTTTGAGTGGCATATGAGATTCAAGGAAAACAGGGAGTGTGTGAGGGATGATAAGAGGTGTGGGAGGAGTAAGGAAGTCAACAGATCATAGTTGATTGACCAAAGGGTTAGGGTTAGAGTTAGGGTTACTATGTTGAGGTTTTCAGAGAGTTCAAGAGGACACTCCCTGGGAACAGGCCAGCACTCTTCAAATCGGGTCAGTGGCATTTCACCAGGACAATACACCAGTCCACAACTCCATCCTTGCTATTTGACCAAGATGGGCATCAAGACAGTTCCTTACCCTCCCGATAGTCTAGACCTTGCTGCCTGTGACTTTTGGTTATTCCCTAAGCTCAGAAGCTGTCGTTATGAGACAATTGAGGAGATGAAAGTGTCAGTGACGAAGGTCATACACACGCTCACATAAGAGAACTTCCATGGAGCCTTCCAGAAGTTGTTGGAACGGTACAACAAGCGCATTGCACCTGGAGGAGGGTACTTCGAAGGGGACTAGAGTTTCAAGTTTGTACTATCAATAAAAGTGCCCATACGAAAAAAAGTCTGGAAACTTATTTAATGATCCCCGTATATGTATGACTATTCTATGGGGGTGCAAAATTTAATTAAACTCACAAAAAGACCACAGTTATTCATGTTGAAAAATGAAAATGAACAACTAACCGGTGTCGGTCCTATCTGATCATAGTTTTAACTAGGACAACGATTAAGACACAAAGACAGGAAACATACTCAGATAGGACCGAAACCGGTTAGTAGTTCATTTTTATTTTCTAACATGAATAAATTTGGTCTTTTTAAAGTTTAATATATATATATATATATATATATATATATATATATATATATATATATATATTAAATTTTGGGGTTCACTTATTTCAGTATAATTGGGTAGTGATTCTGAATACTTCAGTGTTTTCTTGCATTACGGTCATATTCAAATTAATTTAAAGTTTTTTTAATTTTACCAAGAATTAAACTTTAACAACATTTTTGTGGCTGGCAGATACGTAGAAAATAGGTAGATTTTAACGACAATATAAAAAAGAAGCAATGCCAATTTACTGGTACAGACTTTAAAAAATAGGATTAGAAACTTTTGTAGAAAGAAAAATGAGCAGTAAACTAATTAAAACTTTCAAATTAATTAATGGAATTTCTAATTATGATAGACATTTTTTTTAGTATTTCTCTTCGAATTGATGTCAGATTTCAAAAACTAAGTCTACTAACCAAGTAGATCATTTTACTAATCTACTCATATATCATTGTCTTCGTGGGTAGCGTGTTCGCTAATGGTCTGGGAAAGATGGGTTCATTCCCAGGTCGTATCATACCAGAAAGTAGTGACTCTTATTAATTAGAAAACCTCTTAAAAAGAGAAATAAACACCCGCGCAGTACTCAGTATAGTAATTTACGAAGTTCTTTGCTTCGATGTGGCACAAGGCTGAATGAATGGGGCACCCAATAAGACTCGAACTCACTCGTGTAGGTTTGCTAGTCAAGCTTGTTAACAATTGCACCACCAAAGGTGCCCAGGGCAGTACCCATTATAGTAATTTACGAAGTTCTTTGCTTCGATATGGCACCAGGCCGAATGAATGGGGCACCCAATGAGACTCGAACTCACTTATGTAGGTTTGCTAGTCTAGCTTGCTAACCACTGCACCACCAAAGGTGCCCAGCGCAGTACCCATTATAGTAATTTACAAAGTTCTTTGCTTCGATATGGCACAAGGCCGAATGAAAGGGGCACCCAATGAGACTCGAACTCACTTGTGTAGGTTTACTAGTCTAGCTTGCTAACCATTGCACCACCAAAGCTGCCCAGCGCAGTACCCATTATAGTAATATACTAAGTTCTTTTCTTCCGTATGGCACAAGGCCGAATGAATGGGGTACCTAATGAGGCTCGAACCTACTCGTGTAGGTTTGCTAGTTAAGTTTGCTAACCTTTGCACCACCAAAGGTGCCCAGCGCAGTACCCATTATAGTAATTTACTAAGTTCTTTTCTTCCGTATGGCACAAGGCCCAATGAATGGGGCACCTAATGAGTCTCGAACCTACTCGTGTGGGTTTGCTAGTTAAGTTTGCTAACCTTTGCACCACCAAAGGTGCCCAGCGCAGTGCCCATTATAGTAATTTACAAAGTTCCTTGCTTCGATATGGCACCAGGCCGAATGAATGGGACACCCAATGAGACTCGAACTCACTCGTGTAGGTTTGCTCGTCAAGCCTGCTAACCCTTACACCACTAAACGTGCCCAGCGCAGTACCCATTATACTAATTTATAAAGTTCTTTTCTTCCATATGGCACAACGCCGAATGAATGGGGCACCCAATGATACTCGAACCTACTCGTGTAGGTTTGCTAGTTAAGTTTGCTAACCATTGCACCACCAAAGGTGCCCAGCGCAGTGCCCATTATAGTAATTTACAAAGTTCCTTGCTTCGATATGGCACCAGGCCGAATGAATGGGGCACCTAATGAGACTCGAACTCACTCGTGTAGGTTTGCTCGTCAAGCTTGCTAACCCTTACACCACTAAACGTGCCCAGCGCAGTACCCATTATATGATACTTGAGACTATTCTTAAGATGGAAAAGGGAGGAACATACATAAATCAATGAACCAGAAGAGAAGAAAAGTTGATAACGATGCACAAGATGAGATGACATTGCCAGCGTTAAAGATAACGTGGATGCATCTATAAGAGAACCCAAAGACTATATTGAAAAAGCAAAGAAATACTAATAACAACAGCCAGGAACATCTCTGATTACATCTCGACAAAGAGAATAACAATAACGAGGAAACAGAAATCGGAAGAAAAAATCTGTATGGATATTTCAAGAAACAAACTGGTTAAATCTCATTCGAAAAGACCTAGATATGGCTAAGAAGGGGAAAGCTACAGAGAGAAACTGAATCTACTTTAGGTTCAGCGCAAAACGCTGCTCTAAGGACCTTTTATATAAAAGCCTCAATCGATAATATGCAACAGAATAGCAAGTGTAAGTCTTGTGTTGATAAAGACGAAACCATTAATCATAGGATAAGCGAATGTAACAAACTAGGGTATAAGGAGTATAAGACTAGAAATGATTAGGTATGGAAGGTATAAGAAAGTCAAATCTGCAAGAAATTCAAATTTGACCATTCTACCAAATGGTTTATTCACAATCCAGAATCTGTCCACGAGAACGAAGCACGTAGAATTCTCAGGAATTTTGAGATACAAACAGATCCATTTAAGAGCACAAAGCCTAGAGATAATTATCATCAATAACAGAACTTGCATTATAGTGAACCACCTAAAAGCGAATATGCCAAATAGTGAAGCACAGAGTGAAAATCATATTAAGTGAAAAGAAAAAAAGGACCTTGCTAGAGAATAGAAAAAGCTGTGGAAAATGAGGATGACGGTGATGCCAATTGTGATTGGCGCGTTTGGAACAGTAAATAAAGGTTTGATAAAGGGGGTGAAAAAGTTGGAAATTGAAGGATGAATCGAGACCAATCAAACTAGAGTATTGTTGAGATCGACTAGAATAGTTAAAAGAGTCCTAGAGACCTGAGGAGACTGTTACTCAGACTTCAGTGAAAGACCATTATCTAAGTTGATATGAAATACTCACACGATGCTTAACAATAATAACAACAGCTATGATTAATTTTTACGTATTTTTATTTTCCTATTTTGTTCCCATCAAGATTTCTTCACTTAATTTTCTCTATTAAACTATATATTCATGTCTTATTTATGTAATATCTCGATATCATGTATGTTGCAAGGTATCAATTCCCAAAGTCTTATAAAAGAGATTGGGGAAATTAGAAATAAGAGGAAGGATTTAAACCGTACAGACTACAACATTATTTAGGATACTCGGCAGAGTCCTGTGGACCTGAGAATATCTGCTGTCACCCAGACATCAGTGGGTGACCACCCGTTAATACTAGTCCGATAAACTGACAAGGAGTGAAATACTAATGATAATAACGACGCAAGATTAAAGTCGTAATTAAATAGTTTCATTTAAGAAATTGTTTTTTATTTCAAAGTTGTTTTTTTTCCAAAAATTGGATTTTATATTTCATCTTTTTAACTGTGTAGAAAGAAAAAAGAAAAAAAAATTATATTCATTTTCAATTTTTTGCTGATAATGATAAAAAGGAACGATTTTGCATCGTCGGTCACGTGGTCCGTAACAATGGAAAGCCGATTTCTAACTTGTGAAAATAAATATCACAACAATCGCAATTTCGCGCGAAAATGCTTTCAGGGAAGATTCTCGTCGCATGATGACAAAATTGATGCGTCCATAAACATCCCATTTTTTAAAAGTCAAAATTAACTCTTTTCCCTTGGGAGTTCTAAATCAGAAAAAAATGATTTAAAAAAAAACAAACAACATGGAAATACGCACATTTCTTTTATTAGGAAAGATGGCATGTGTTTCACTCGAGTTTATAAGGATTCTCTGCTAGGAGATCTTCAATTTTGATTCGAAACGAGTGATTAACGATATGGAAATCATATGAATTCCCACCGAGCAGACAAATATATGGATGTATTTAAAACCAGTTTTTGCAGAGAATGCCGAGTTAAGTATTAGTTTAGATTTACGTGTGTCCTAAATAGAGAATTTCGTAGAATAACGAAGCGTGTGAAAGTGAATTTAGCCATAGAGTTAATGTAAACAGTGTCATCGTCATTAACACAACGGGCTGACAATACAGATTTCTTTGACTCTCTATAGATACTGAGGGACTCTCAGCTATCACAGAGATTTGATAAATGTAAGTTTCTGCTGCAAGTCGTAAACTCGGGTGTCCATGTGTATAAGTCTATAGGTAAAGGACGTTGATAATTCGGTCCTTACTTTACCAGCAAGTCATGTTCGTCGTATTAATTTGGTTTCTGTGATAGAAGGTAAGTTGCTGTTGAACTGCTTTCAGGATATGTTCAAAACAGCACGCAGCATCATTGCTTTTTTTTCAAACATTTTGTTAGAGTCCATGTAGTGCCCCAGGCAGTATAACCAAGCCCACTCTTCCCAGAATGCGTCCTAAACAATATCACTCTTCACAAATTGCCCCACACAGCATAATATAAAGGGATACAAACATCGCGGGAAATCCTTGGCCCGATGATTGCAAAAGTCAGAAAGTCACCAAATGCAGTTGACTTTACGTCTACAGTATTCGGATTCTGTCTATCGATCTACCGGTCCATCTGTGTGTGTGTGTGTGTATATATATATATATATATATATATATATATATATATATATATATATATATATCAGTGCGTGTGTGTGTATGAATGTATGTGTTGGTTGCTTAAGTTTTATGAAATATCAACCCTTGTAGGTTAATTCCAAATCCTGTTCCTATATATATATATATATATATATTCATATATATAAAGTTGGTGACTGTAGTCGAGGGCTAACTGAAAGCTCCCTTTTCAATAGCTACTACACCGAGGTGTAAGGGAGGGCGCTACTCCTTTCTCCGGATTGCTAAATATCAAGTACAACTTTTTGAGTCTTTGGTATGACTCGACCTGAGGTTTAAACCCGGTCTCTAGAGCCATTGGCGAACACACTACCACTAAGCCGGTTTGGTTGGGGTCTTTGTTAATGGCATATCAACCGTTTACGGTTATCTAATGCCAAAGCCATTCTCCTAGAAGAACAGTAGTGGAACTATTTAACCCATAGCTGGGAGAATAAGGGGTTTCATACCTTTCCCAAGGGTATTTGCCCGAAAGTGAACGTAATAGCGCGACTGGTGTACAAACTCGCTTACTACGATTCCGCAGTCCATCGCTTTAACTATTACACCACGTGGAGCCCCCCCACGCCAATGGGCCGGTAAACATGCTTTGTAAAAGAAGGGTTTGTAGAGACCGTCTTAAAAAGAAAAGAGCTGATTTCAAGTATTGCCCTCTTACATTAATTATTCTGTTGAGTATTAATTATTTGCTTGCACACAGTTAAATGATTTAAAGTCTTACAATCTAACACTAATATTTCAATTTAAAGTAATTCATTTGCACAGAGTTAAACAGTTATATTTGACCCATATATTGGGTCCCTCCAAGTAGTACTACTCCCTTCCAAATGGACCCGGGAGTAATGGCTATGAACCTGTTATACACACTCACCAAAGCTCCGAGACCGAAGCCTCAGCATCAGAATCTTTAGTGTCGTACCCAAAACACACGTAGGTGGTGGATGGAGTCTTACCTGTGTGCAGAGATGCAGGCGGCGTATTCTACAGTCTCAGCGAGCGGGGCTGTCTCTTTATCGTTTCTCTCTCTCTCTCTCTCTCTCTCTCTCTCTCTCTCTCTCTCTCTCTCTCTCTCTCTCTGTGTGTGTGTGTGTGTGTGTGTGTGTTATGTAAAATAGAAATAGCACATTCTTAAGAACGTTTTTTGACCAAATCTTATGAACCAGTATTTTAAATTGATCACGAAAATATAAAATCATTTCTTCGGGGAAACGATTTTATAAATACTTCATTTGCTCTTGATACCTTTCTTATTTTAATTCCATTTTTTCAATGTTTTTATTCAATTCTTATTTTTTATTTTCATCACGTTTTATCTTTTCTTCTATCATTCAATAATTACCAGGGATTCGGCAATTTCTTTTAGTGAAATTTTCCAAATCCTTTAATGGCTGTGTCATTAAAATCTCCTCATGAAAATTTGAACCGAAACAACGGGGAAAGAAATAGAAAAAAAAATGGCAGAACGCTTCAAACAAACTTAAGAGGAAAAGAAGAAGAAAAAAAAGAAAAATGTGTGAAAAATACATTTTATGAAGCAATTTCGAATGCAGAGCTAATTACAATGTAGAAACCTATGTCCAGAGACATTGACAACACTTTTTTGATGTACAATATAATTATAATAAAACACAAGTATCAAATTGCCTGTATTCACAAACTAAACCTATATCATAACATTAAATATTCTAATCCTAAATTAATATAAGTAATAAAGTAATTTATCACTTGTATTAATTTAGTATTTTATATCAAGAATTGTTTAAGAAGTAACATCGAGCAAAAGTGACGGGAACAGTAGATACATGAACTATTTCTTTCTTATAAGGATCTATCTATCTATCTATCTATCTTTTTTCCTTTTTTTTTTTTGTAGTTACACTCTTAAAAAAGTGCACAGAATCGCCTCATCGGTGATGTTCTTGGGGTCCTTACATGTTTCGGCTCTTCCAACATCATACTTGCTCTCCCAAATGACCCTACCGAAACTATTGTTCCAGCCGGCGATACTGAAGTAAAAATACGCCCAGCATGGAAAATCACACAGTTCACACCTCAAAAGAAGAAAAAAATTAAATGCTCCTGCTAATGAATTTTTAAAAATGGTATTGGCCAATGAGAAACGACTTACGTCACTTCTCTCCCAGTCGCGGCGAATTATAAAGGTAAACACCACTTTACAGTAGGTTTTTTCTTGTTTACCTTCACGGAAGCCAAATCTTTCCTTGGCATAGCTGACAATAATTACTGATAGTACGTTTAACCGCCTATCGACGTTGCCTTTTGATGTTGTTTGGATAATTTCGCTTACGTCTTCGTCGAACTGTATTCACTCATTATTGCATTTTGCTGAAGGCCACTTAATCTACTTATAGTTTAGTCTGCATGGAGTTGTTCGGTCTCTTGTGTGGAGGGACCGGGCACTGTGGTGTGAATCCTGGCCTTGCACCTCCTTCGTAAAACCTCTGCTTAGCATATGACTTCTCTCATCCATACATTTCATCTTGGCCTGGTGTATTTTAAGGCCATGCAGATTTTTGCATTCTTTCCCGCAGTCGCAAATCTTTCTCGTAATCCTTTGATCGAAATTAGGGGTCAGTATTGTCACGTGATAGCCCACGGAGACGATAGAGGTAGGATTAATACTATCCTCCCGTTGAATTAATAGTATCTAGCCGTCAAAAAAAGTGACCGTTAGCTAAGGATGTAGGTCACAGAGGGGTATCAACAGGCGTTGGTACTTAGTAACCTCAGGTCGCCGGACACCAAGGGAGAAAAGAGAGAAGCCAAATGATAGGCTGGGACCTCAAAACGGAAGTGGGGACCCCTTCCCCCTCAGCGGAAGTAAATGATAAGAAAAGAGGTTTTTGAGCAGGGTTCGTAACGGGCAGACGAACCATAGCCAGTATTCCGGGTTGAAGACAAAATAATACCTGAGACACGAAGGACCCCAGGTTCTTCAAGCCAGTGTGAAAAAATAGAATAAAGTCTATTAGCCCGTGAAAGAAGAAAGTTTCTCCAGTGGAACCCCGTCGAAAAATAAGATAAGTAACTTTGGGACGTTTCTTCTTTATACACAAATTTTGTATACCACTCTCTCTCTCTCTCTCTCTACTTGAAGAAAAACAAAAGTCAAGAAAAGACATTCATATCAGTGGACTGTCCAATTATTATATGTTTTGACACTTTGAAAGTTTATATAACTATAGCAAAGGAATTCAAGTATTTTTATGTTACCGCGTGGTCTATGTTGTTCTTTGCCGTTCTACTACGAATTTGTTGTTGTCACATTTCCTTTTTAGCTTCTATTCGCTTTATGTTATCTTGCTTAGAATTGTCCTATTAATTCCTTAAAAATATCACACGGGAAACCGGAGTTGCCGACTACTACAATATAATATCATTACGACTAAAACCTATAGGTCCATATTCTTCCATTGTCTCGGGGAAGGAAGAAAGCGGCCTGGTGGGTGTGTGATAGTGTGAAATTTGGAACCCCTTGCCAGCGGCGGTCAGTCTGGTCCTAAATTAATCCCTCACGTAATATGCCAGTTCTTATATGCCTGATAGAAAAACTCTGAACGAGGACTTATTATATAGGGGATCAAGTGCCAACCTGCCCCGTCTTCACACGTGCAAAAATAAAGTCCCGTTTTGGGATTTTAGTCAATTTGCCGTCACAGTATCGTGAGGTCCGTCCTATCGGGAATATCATGCTCCCCGCCTGAGAGGGAGAGAGAGAGAGAGAGAGAGAGAGAGAAAGAGATAACTGTGTTTTTCTTATCAATAGATGGCACACTTCGAGATGAGCAGCAGCAGTTTCCTGACTGAACTGTACCATAGCCATGATACAGCTACGTGAAACGTACATCAAATGTCCATAAAGACAGAACATAGGAATCTCGAAACACGAAAAACACGTAACGACTTCTCAGTTCAGGTACGAAACCTTTTATTACCTTTGAGTTAAAGGTTTCGACATAAGGAAGAGAGATACACTTTCTTTCTATTCTGGCTTTTTCATCTGCCCCTCCATCTCGTGTGGCACCCACCACAAAGGTCTCCACGAGCAAGCGAAAGCCAACCGTCTTCTCCCGAGGCAGGACTCTACTCTACCCACTGACTTTTTCAAAATCTCCCAAAATCCAACGCGCTCTTCCGGTGCGTGACGTCACCAGCACTCCGTAACCCCACTTCCAATGTGGGCTATTATGACATCTCTGAGTGATATGTCCGCTCCGCGCGCGAACGCGCAAACACCTGTGTTATTGTTGCACCTAAGTAACCCATATGCTGAGCCGAAAGGTTCTCTGCCTAACTAAACCCAAAGGCGTAAACCGAAATCCCTCGGCTATTGTGTTACTGAACTATTTAGTCTTTCTTATCTACCCATGATTTGTATTGCTATATGGTTGAATGATTTGTATTGTACTCTCTTCATTGAAAATCTGTTATCAAGCGACAAATCAGAGCAAAGATAAGTGATTATGTTAACATCAAGTTAGATCATCATGGAGTTTGACCCTATTCGGTTAGATCGTTGTTTTATGGTCGTGGAGTCATACATCTCAGGTTTGAAACTTGTCGGATTTTGATGTGGTGAGTTTTCCATCGAACAAAAATCTAAGTTTTAACTTATTTAAAGAAATGATATCCATTAATTTTTTCTTTTAATCAGGTATTGTGGGTTAAGCTTATTTTTTTATGTTGAACAACTCTGATCGACAAAAAGCAACATGACATCTAAACTGATTACTGAACCAATAAACATCCAATAATGTTTCGTTTAATGAACTATTATGTGCTAACAGCGTGGTACAAATAAGGGAAGAAAATCAGTAAAAGCCATCTCTCTCTCTCTCTCTCTCTCTCTCTCTGTATATATATATATATATATATAGAGAGAGAGAGAGAGATTAAGAGCGTTGGTAATTAGTAAACAACAATGTCTTTCTAACTCATTCACGCATGCGTTAAAGTTACATAAATCTACGTATGCATTCATCAGCAACCAGTGGCTCAAACTTGCGAGCTTACGCATAGACTGTTTTTTTTCTTATAAAATGGATATAAAAATCTCTCTGTAACCACTACTAAGAAAACAGACTCATATACATACATACATACATACAAAAAGATGACAAAAACTTCTTATTCCTCTCACACATTAACAAAATGTTCAACAATTTAAAGGAATAAAAAACATTCTATTTTTCAATTCTATCTAATTAGTTCGAGTTTATTCAGATTCCAAAATAAATGTATTCATATTCAAAAGGATTGAATCTTTCGAAGTTGAGGTTTATTATTATTGTAACGGAGACTTCGAAATCCTGAATCCCAACTCGTGGAATTCGAAATCTAAAGAAATATGGGTAACGAACTGAATAATGGCCATTCAGGACGATGACATATATCGGCTGAGGCTATAGATACACCAACTGCATCTATTCAGAGGGGTAAGATCGCCCCCACCCCCCATAACGAGTGTCATGGGTATGACATTAAACATTCTGATGGTGGGGCTCCCATAATGATGGAGCTTTGGAGAATGTACAGTACCATTCATTGTGATCGGTAAGAGATCTACTCTGATTTAAATCAGCTGAATCCAGTTGATGAGACATGCTTCGGCCGGCCGTGGTGTTAGCGGCACGGATCTGGTCGGGTGTGTCACGTCTTTGGACATACCTCAAGTCTCAGGGAGTTGTCATTCCAGGCTCTAACCCTCTTTGGAGGGGTTAAGTTTATCGCCTAGCACCTGAGGCGCCATTTTTTAGGGGGAAGCCGGCGGAGCCCAAGGCATTTTGGGGAATGCTGGGCGCCTGTGGGCTACGGCCCTGTACACGGACCCACCCTAAAAAAGGCCTTGTGCCACTTTCGTCCGGTTGGTGGGATGGAGGGCAAATACTGCTAACAGATCCACTCTTTCTCTTGAATGGTAGCTCTTGCTGGTTTCTATCTATGGGTCAAATAGAACTGTTTGGCATTTAAAATGAGAGATAAATGGCTTCTGCTAAATAAAACTGTTTGAAATAGAATTGTTTAATCATTTTACTGTGCGTAAACCAATAACTGATGTTTAATTCAATACATAGCAATACAAGGAACAATTTGAATTTGTTGACTTATGCAAAGTTGAATTGTAAGAAATAGAACTATTTGATCATTTAACTGTATGTATCTACAAAATATGTTTACCAATCATATATTTGATATATATGTAAAAACAGGATTTGACATTAAATAATCAATTATGGTTGATTCGTCATAAGATCATTTTAAACCAAACCTATTTTAGGACATATTCTCTTATCTGTCTACTTAATGATTTACTAAAATTAAAAAAGATAAGGTTTACTTATTCTAAAAGATATATCATAAATCTTTACTTTAATTTTATATATGGATTTTCAAACTAAATTCAAATTTAAAATTTCAAAAACAAAGTCGTGAAAAATATGCTCTTGCGTTCCATTCGTAGCTATCAAAATTTGATGTGTTTGTTTTGTTGGCACGTCAACCCTTATTAGTTTCTTTCATGCCAAAGTCAATTCAATACATAAATGACGCGGAAGCAAAATCAGGAATATTCTAGTTTAATAATAAGTAAAGTTGGCGACCGTATTAAAGGGTTACATGAAGGCACCCTTTTGAATAGCAGCTACACTGAGGTATCAGGGGAGGGCACCACTCTTTTCCCTGGATTGCTCCACTTTACCCTTGATACATACCTTACATTGCTGACTGTTTATCAAGGAGGTATCAAGTACAATTTTTGAATCTTTGGTATGACTCGACCTGTGATTGAACCTAGATCTCCCGGGCTATTAGCGAACATTCTACCCATTAAGCCAAAGATAGACGACTCTATTATAAATCAAGATTCATTTTTATTTAAAACAATAAAAACAAAATAATAAGATAGACACACAACAGTAAATTTACTTAATATGGCTACCGTTTTTTTTTTGTTTTGTTTTTTAATTATTGCATCAATACGCCTTCCACACGATTTCCATGTCTTCAAAATAAATTCTTCAGATATCTTATTCTATTCTAGCTCATTAGCAGACTTAAGCGAACTAATATTTGGATGGGAATTTTTTTTGTTCTTTTTTGTTTTGTTTTCTAAAATGCCCCATATAGCGTAATCAAGGGAGTTAAAATTTGGGATTAAATCTTGTTTAGTTGATGCCCTCACAGTTTTCTCGTAGACTCTCAATTCATTAGCATGCTTTCTTATTGACGTTTTGAGGTCCTTGTTTATCACGGTAGCGAGAATAATTAAAAGTCTTCTTTTCTTTTTTTTCTTTTTTTTTTTTAAATTCTCCACAACCCCTTAAGTTTTTTCTGTAAAAAATGTTTCTTTGTTTTGTATACTGTTGACAAAGAAACTTTGACTTGGCTTCGGCGTTAAACAAATTATAGATTCCTTGTCGTTTTTGTTCTTGTTCACTCATATTGAGCTGAATTTTAATGAAAAAGTGTTTGAATGATAAAGGCTATCATGAACATTTAGATTTTTGACGTTTTTTTTTTTAGAGATTCAACTAATAAGACTAAAAATCGTTGTAAAAATCATTTTATATTTTGCTTTCACATCGTGTTTAATCTCCAAACATATATAATACAAATATATCTTCAGAATAAATGTAATCAGTTTATAGCTTATTAAATAACTTTATTTTACCGAAAGAGAGGACCTCGATAGTGACTTCCCGTTGGGAGGAAAGTTGTCCTGAGATTCATAGCAACGAAGTGATGACTCCAAAGACAGGATCTTCACTGCTGAATGCATTTATGTATCATATTCTTGACAAAGATTATTCAAGGTAGAACACTTACCCCTCTTCAGAAAAATATGTGAATTTGTCCAACCAACCTGTCATGAGCAGGATGCAACACCAAATCAGTTTTTTTAGAGGAGTGGAATTGGTTTTAATTCAGAGTTTTTCTTCTCCTAGAATGAATCCCTTCCTAAGGCTAAAGAGTCCAACTATGTTAATTATAGCCGGTGTTGAGAAGAGATCGATTCATAAAGATTATTCCAAAATTAAATACAAACATCCTCGTCAAAGATTTGAACTGGGGTCGCCGATTCCATTCCCTGCTGGTCGATATATTCAAGGCTCTGGTGACAGAGCAAGGGTATCATAGTTTTTGGCGTCCTAGACTTATGCTTTTGCATGATAGGCGAAATCTATTATTGACATGAGGTGTAGAACTGGATTTAGAATCATACTCAAATACCATGGTGTCGAATTGGTGTGATAGGAAGCTTATGAGCACAAGATCACTCTGAAAGCACGACGTGGATTGAATACTTTCTGTCATGCGACCAAAAAGTACTAGACTTTGGAGAAATAGCTTAAAATCTACTCAGTTGGTTTCAAGGCGGCAAGAAGCACATGTGCGTGAAAATGGGTGAGTGTATTAGTCCATCCAAGAGTAAAAGAACTCTCTGAATGTACATTGCTGTGAGTTTAAAGATGTCATAGAAGAAAGAAAAATAGATGTGCAGAAAAAAGTAGTTCGTATTGCCACTGTTTTTCCACGAGGATGGTTTTTGCATTAAAAGCTCATAAAGAATGATAAACAATGAAATCAAATCAAATCAAACCGTGAGAAGTCCTGAAGTATTTCTTCGAGTTTAAACGACTCGCGGCCCTCGGAGAAAGAAAGGAGTCGAACCATAGCTCAGATAGGAGCAAAACAATGATTACCATCGTATGAAGATGATTGAAGAAGGTTATCTAACGACGTGAATCAAGATAGATTAGAAAAAAAACATATTTTCCGAATCATGCTAGGAAACAAAAAAGGGGGTTCTCCGTGGAGCAAACGGGATGAACTATGACATCATTTTTACACTCCTTCGCATGAGCAGGATGTGACAAAAGGTCAGTTTTTTTAGCTGAGTTTAACCGGTTTGAATCTAGTGTTTTCCTTCTCCTTACCATGGCCAAATATCCCAGTCTGTCTTACTATTTTAACCATAGCTGGAAAGAGAATGATTGGATTCATACCTTTTCCAAGGTTGTTAGCGCTACACAAAATAAAAACTGCCACGTCCAGGGTTTGAACTCCGATCACCATGTTAATTTCTTACAAAGATAATAATTACAACACGTGCACCTCCCATTGTGACATCGCTCTAAGTGGGTTTGATCCACAGTTTCTTTATTACGTTCATATTCGGACTTATACCTTAAGAAAAAGCATGAACTCCCGTATCCTCATAGCTGTGAGTCAAATAGTGCTACTACTGTCTTTTGACAAGAATAGCTTTTTCTTAGAATAACTCACATAAGTTGATATTCCATTAAGAATCAATCTAAATTAAACCAAACCTGGCCCAGTCGGCTGGAGCTGCAGAATACACCGACTGCATCTCCGCAGTGGGGTAAGACTCTCCCAAATTGTATTCTAGATATGACATTAAACAATCTGATGGTGGGACTCCAGTAAAGATGGAGCTTTGGAGAATGCGTAGTACCCCTTCATTGCCATTGCCCCCAAATCCACTCTGTCCCAGTGTGGTAGTATCTGAGAGGGTATTATCCACGGGTCAAATAAAACTAAACTGTGTAATTAGGTTAAACTGAATTGTTTGAAATTAAATGTTTTACATTTAACTGTATCCACACAAAAAACCGTGTACTTATGCTAAACTGAATTATCTGAAAAAGAACTGTTTTATCATTTAAATGTGTGTAAACAAAAATGGTATTTAAACTAATGACTGTGTGTAGACAAAAGTGTGTACTTATGCTAAACTGAATTGTTTGAAATAAAGTGATACCATTTAACTGTGTGCAAAAAACGAGCTCAGGCTTGTTTAAAAATGTTATCTACAAAATGTTTTTGACATCTTATATTCCATATATGTATAAAAAGGATTTGGCATTAAATGACATAAAATTGTTGATATACCAAAAAATCAAAATGACTTACAATTGTCGATATGCCAAAAAAGCAAAGCAAAGCAAACATAAGAAGCAAATAATAACATTTTTGATAATAAGTGGATAATTTGAAATCGTAACGATGGGTTTATGTTTCAGAAAATACTTTCTGCCGATAACAGTGCTTGAGTTACTTATTTTTTATGAGTGGAAAACGACTCTCAGTCTTGTTATAACAGGCTATTGTATGACACATTTGTTTCTGGCTGTTCTGAGACGCAGCTGACATTTTTACCGTATCATTTCCATCATTTTGCTTACATACGATTCTACAGAGATCTACTCCAGAGCTTCGCCTCATACCGATTAAGTGTTCTTTCATCTTTTATTTTCTCTTTGAGTCTTCCGTTTTTATTTTATTTTATTTTATTTTTTTCATTTTACCAATGCTTTTACTGATGACACAATGACAGACGCGATTCTGTATTAAAATATATTTAAAAAAACACAGAAAACATGAAAAAATGAAGTATTAGCTTAAAGTCATAAATTTCCTAAAGTATATAAATGTCTGTAAAATGTAATTGGTTCATACCATTAAACAAGACGCAAAATATAAAACTGCACTGCCTATTATCAATAGAGAATGATGAATAGGATCAATGCTACAACTCCTATAACATCTACAGCGCAATGCAATAAGTTGTTCATTTAGATATAAGTTGTACTTTAAAGGTATCGTTATCTAGACGTAGAACTAGCACATATTCCTTTATCTCAGTCTCGCCAACCATCCCAATCGTCCATCACTCTTGTCCAGTCCTCTGGCCATCCTCCAATATCAGTACAGAGCTGATAAATGCAGGTGTTAGCTAGTCACCCTACACTGGTGTGTCCATACTTGGGGACCACAGAATTTCACTTTCCAGCAATGCCCAGCCCGTTTATCTTAAATGTTTGATGGGAATTAAGTAGCCGTACAGCTACTGTTTTGTGGGTGTTGCAAACATAATTTTTGCATAACCTATCTTCCTTGTATAGCTACTATCACACATTTTTCAAAGTGCTTCGTTAAATTCCAGTTGACAAACCATACATTAGTACTGACACGGCTACTATTAGGAAGAATTCCAGTTTTATTTATCAGTGATTGGATTTTGGTATGGTCAGTAAGCTGTCGAGAGCAGTTCACGCCTTTCCTATGCGTATATTGACATCGCTTTCCGTAGATGAGATATTACTACTGACTTATATGATATGGTTAACTAATTCTGTTTTTTCTGGGTTCATGTATTAATTCTTAAAAATAAAATAGTATCCCTTTCCCTCCCTCTCTCTCCTTCTCTCTCTCACTCTCTCTCTCTCTCTATATATATATATATGAAATTAATTTTATGAAATTAATTTCATATATTTTATATATATATATATATATATATATATATATAAATATAAAATTAATTTCATTATTTTAGGTCTATGATGACCTCATCGGATCTGATTTTTTTCTCTTTATTTTTATTTAAAATTCTTTTGGCTCTGCACGTTAAGTTCTGATGTATTCTTGATCCCAAATTAATTATATATCGATAACCGTTGGTATTGAGCACTCAAATTGTATACTCCTTCCTACTAGATTTTCTCCTTGGGTTATATATATGCATGTATATATGTAATGGTAATTATAAAGTCTTTTTAATGGTGGTGTCGCAAATGCTCAAAAAGGAAAACAATGATTTCAAACATATAAAAGACAGGTAAAATTTTACCTTGTATCGCATCCTATTCTTGCGGAGGGCACACACACACACACACACACACACATATATATATATATATATATATATATATAATGATGTGTGTGTGTTTGTGTGGGTATATATATACATATATACATATTGTTCCCCGAAGGCCCAGGATATCGGAGTTCAATCCCAGGTGGGGTCATACCAAATCTCAAGAATAGGATTTGATGCCTTCTTGCTTAACACAGCATAATAAGGAAGAGATCAAGGTTAAGTGGAATAATCCAGAGAAAAGAGTGTCACCTTTCCTTACACCTTGTATAGTAGCAAGTGAAAAGGGAGCTTTCGGGTCGCCCTCGTTTATGGTCGGCCAAGTTAAGTGTGGGTATGTATAAACATTATGATATTGATTAATTAATTTTGCACAGTATTATTGTCAAGAAGACCCGAAACGTAATAGCGTAGAAACCTACACTTATATATATACATATATATATATATATGCATGCATGCTTGATTAAATAGTAAAGGCACAAATTTCCAACCTGAAACCAATACACTTAAGAGGAAACTTGAAAGGATCCTAATACAATTATATAGACAAAATGTTTTATCAAAATATTTTATCAAAATATTCTATCAAACACACTTAAATGAAAGACTGCGGTCAAATTATATATATATATATATATATATATATATGAGCTCTCTGGCATCCAGAAAGGGAAAATGTAAACAAACGAAAGATAATGCATAATGCATTATAATACCCAAGCTGACATTAATCGCCTGATGGCTGCGATGGGCGGGTTTCAATCCCAGCTAGAACCGTCCTGCGTGTCTACTCACACTCTAGAGTTGTAATATAACGAAAAAGTCTGTCTCTGAATGACAACATATATATATATATATATATATATATCATTTTAGTGGTCTCAAATTGCATCAGTCGCTTTCTACTGTTCGCAAAAATTTACCAAGATTAAAAAGTTATTTCATATATTTACCGAGTAGTGATAATAAATAAAGTCTTACTACTTTTCTAGCAAGGACAGTAGCAGTCTTACCGAAAAAGCAAATGATTACTCAACTATCAGGCATAGTTTCTTGGGTGAAAAGTTTTTACACCCAAAATCCATAAGGAAATAGCAGTAACTGAAGTTACCCCTAGACTTTGTGTGCATTACGTTATATACTTCGAGAATGACTGATCTTTAATTGAATTGTTAGTAATATGTAGCAATGCTTGAAAACATTTAACTGTGTTCAAAATAGATTGAATGGTTTTATATAGCAATACTTTGAACCCTTTGTGAAAATGAATAGTGTTGAATCGAATAGTTTTTTTGTAAATAGCAATATTTGGAACCCTTTGTGAAAATGAATTATGTTTAATGGAATAGTATTTGGTAAATAGCAATACTTGGAACCCCTTGAGAAAATTAATAGTGTTGAATGGAATAATTATTGGCAAATAGCAATACTCGAAACCACTTCATTGTCTACAAACAAATGATTGATATTAGATAAAAATATTTGTGTTAGTTTGGTTTGGTCCCATATCAACCAACACTGTTTTAAATGTCAAAATAGTTCTATTTCAAACTATTCAGTTTAGCATAAGTATAGTTTCAATGTCAAAAACCGTTCAATTTCAGACAATTCAATTTAGCACATAAAAACAGTTCCATTTCAAAGAATTCAGTTTTGCTTAAGTACGCAGTTTAAATATCAAAAAATTCCCATCTCAAGTAATTCACTTTAATTCCATTCAATCAATAGATATGACCCTATCAGATGCTACCTCTCCGGGCCAGTGTGGACCTGGGAGCGATTACAATAAACGGGTGATCCGCATTCCACCATACCCCAGCGTTACTGGAACGTCACCATCAGATTGATTCATATCAGGACACTCATTGTGGGGAGGTCTTTTGCTTCTGAAGCCAACTGAGCAAGTAAGGTTTGGTTTGGTTTGGTTTCTTTGTTTAATGGCGTATCAACTCTTTTTAGGTTATTTAATGCCAAAGCAATTCTCCTAGAAGAACAGTAGTGGTACTATCTAACCCATAGCTGGGAGGATAAGAGGGTTCATACCTTTCCCAAGGGTATTTGCCCGAAAGTGAACGTAATACCGCGACTGGAGTACGAACTCACGTATTACGATTCCGCAGTCCATCGCTTTAACCATTACACCACGAGAACACACCCCGGAGCCAGTAAGATCATTGTAACTGAAACCATTTAACTGTATAGAAACAATAGCAATACTTTTCCGCAAACAAATTAGTTCTAACCCATTTACAAATAAAGTTACTAATACACTATTTACTTCCAAATGATATATATATATATATATATATATAACAAATCAACTGTATTCAGACAAATAATTAAGAGTAAATAGAATTGTTCGGTAATAATCTTGTGGACCACTTCACATGAACGAGCAAAGGTAGGATGACCAGATAGAGCCTATGTACAAAAGCTCTGTGCTGATACGGGATGTAGCCTGGAAGACTTCCTGGAAGCGATTGACGATAGAGTCAGATAGCAAGAGAAGGTCAGGGAGATCTGTGCTTGTTGCGTTACATGATGATGATGACAATTGTTTGTGTTTGAAATACTTGAAACCATTTGACTGTGTGCAAAATAATGAGGTTGCGTTCGTTTAATAATATTATCTATAAAATGTGTTTACAAATCATTTAATACATATGTTTTATGTGGATTTGGTATTAAATAACCTATAAAGTTTGTCATACTATAAACCCAAACCAAACCAAACTAAACTAAAAATCAATTATGAACATATTAATCCCTTTAATGTTTAAATTGTTTTACCACGGCATTTACTCACTCCAGTAATCTATCAGTAATGATTCAACATTCCATTTGCGCTGTTCATCAGTTAAATTTACAGACTAATCTTAATGTCTGTTGATATATTTCCGTGTTTAATATTTAGATTTAATATACAGGCATTTTATATTTAATAAACGAAGATTTTCCCGACATTGGGGTTAATAAAAGAGTAAAACTCTTTATGGTGATATCAAAAATAATTTACTGTTATATTCGTCTGCTTCATATCAAAATTTTGAACTGTCACGGAATAACAGTTTAAAATACGCAACTACTTCAGCCACAAAGTATATGTCAAATTTTCTTGGTTAAGTTTCCTCATGAATCTTTTAATGATAGACTTGTACCCTACTGTGTAAATTTACGTCTCTCAACGTATTTTGTAGATAATAATATCTAAAGGGGTTAAGAATATTTTGGTGGGTTTTCGTTACACGTTTGCTTTGGGTTTTGGTTTTATGATATCTGACTCCGTTTGGGATTGGTTATGTTTTATGGCATATCAAACTTTGTTGGTTATTTAATGCCAAATCCTCTTTATACATATATATTATGTATAGTATAGATTCTTCTAACCACATCTTAATTTGCTGGCGTATTCTGGTCTATGAAGGCTAAGAAAGAATTACTGAAGAAATGAAGAAAGAAGCCAAGATACTTTTTTATATTTTGACGGTTTTTCTGAGTTCATCAACCATTCTGTGGTTGAGGAAATCATTCCTGAATCCAAATGAAATGGTCGCGTCTAACAGACAACGTGTTAAAATGTGTTTGTCGTTTTCAGGCTGATACGTCCATTTTCAGGGTGTTTTTCGTCATGTGTTGCTGGGAACAAAGAAAAATTCTTTAGCAGCCTCCACAGACCGGAAGACGCCAGCAAATTAAGATAGGCAAAGAAGAAACTAGAACGGAGTCAGATATGAAAACACCAAAACCCAAAGGAAAAACTAACAACCATCAAAATATCTTTAAGCCCCATATATCCAGCAATTAAATCGGAATATATCTCACCAGTGAATATTTCACGTTACTGAGTTTATAAGAAGTGTCTTTAGTTTTAAAATAATCTTAACTTGCTTTGGAAATATTTATAGAGGAGACGCGTTTTAGCCAAATTAATCGACATGAGAACAGATCGATTCAGTTCAGTATCCGGCACAATAATTCGAAAATATTGATTAATCTCTGATAATTAGTTGTTTGTAGTTAATCAGAGAAAACTAAACGATTGATATTTGATACGACATACGAGTATAAGGTCCAAAGGAATGATCTCTGAAGTTTGAAACATTGATAATAATTATGATAATAATAATAATAATAAATGTGGAACATGCTGGTGACCAATTGGGTTCGGTGATTTTGGTACAGTAACTAAAGGATTACAAAAGGGACTGAAGGACTTGGCAGTTGGCGGACGAATGGAGACCGTCCAAACAGCAACATTATTGAGACCGTCCAGAATACTGAGAAGAGTCCTGGAGACTTGAGGAGACTTGCTCACTCAAACTCCAGTGAAAGACTATTATTATTATTAATATTCTTATTATTATTATACACCACATCTTCATGTACTGTTTGTAATAATTGTTTTTTAGCAAATTGTATTATCTATTTTTCCACCCCGCCAAAGTTAGAGAAATAGTTAAAGATTTATATATATATATATATATATATATATATATATATATATATATATATAAGGAGTTTCGGTCTAATGACGAGGTGGGGGAGGTAACACTTTTGGAGAAACTGTAGAAGTTAGCACTCACATCTACTCCCCACTGACTTGTAGGTATCCTTTGACAGGAAAAGTATAAGAGGAATAAAACTTGCAATTTATATAATGACAAGTTACAATGTACTGTCTTTTATTGGGTTGTTGCTTAATAGACACAGAGAGTGGCAAACGTGTCGTAAAAAGCAAACGTCACTAAAATCCCAAGACATATAGATGTCTAGTCATCATGCATATTTTTTTTCAAGTTTTATCATTCATCAGGATATGTAAGTCATGATTTTTGTAGTAAAAAACATCACTGTCATAATATTTGCCTGTGAAAGCCTATTTCATGGGTCCGAAGAGATTATAAACATTATGCCAGGAAGTGAAAACTGTAATGATGAAGTAGTTCAAAGAACAGTCAATAGAATTTTATGAGGCAGTGATATATGCTCTCGTTTACAGGTACAACATTGCTATTAAAAGAAACAGTGACTATGTTGAAAAGGAGGAATATGATCCACAGAATACGAGCATCATTTTTATGTATGATTCCTGTTTTTGTTTCGGTAATTATTCCTGAACTAAAGAAAGAGGCATTATTATTTTACTCACTCTCATATATATATATATATATATATATATATATAACCATTCCTCAATATCGATATATATGTATATATATATATATAGAGAGAGAGATTGGATTTAATATTCAGCTGGTTTCAAGCTCATGAATGTTTCACAAACGTTTTCGCTTGATCTTCCAAAATTATTTTGTCATCAGATGTAAATCAATGGTTCTAAGTCTGATAAATGGATTCAAAAAATCCAACTGAAATCTGAGGGTTTTTTTATGCGTAAATCTTTCTGTATATGCTCTTGTATTATGGAGAAGCAAAACATTGCTCTTATTGACGAGAGCTGAGCGTTTTCTGAGAATATTTCATTCACATTTAGAAGCTGTCAAGAGTATAAGTTTTCGTTGAGGGTCTGACTGGGTTTTGAAAACTCAAAATGAATGATACCGTTGTCCTCCAACCATACACACAGCATAAATTCTCTTCCGTGAAACTCCACTTTTGAGGTGGACTACTAAGAATCATCATTTCCTTTTACGTTGAAAATGGTCATAAACGTACCATGTTTTTATCAGTTTTAATGATACTCTTAGGAAATAGCCATTTTTCTGTTTTGAATGAAGACTTGTCGCTATGGATATTTGATGAACCTGGCAATTCACCCTTAGAGTATGAAGAACCCACAAACACAGCTTGCTCAGTTTACGTATCATTTTCAATCGGCGGTATGTTGTAGATAATTCTCGTGTAAGCCTGCAGTGATAATTCTCATGTACGTTTGCAGGGATTGTATTCTATTGATTATTTTAAAGCATCTTGATTGAGGTCTAAGCGTTCTGGACTTGGTTTGTTTCTTAACGGTGAGCGTCTACAAATCGAAATTTTGAAAAGCAGTTTCGGACATGGCCCATATGTCTGTTAAAAGAAAACATTTTCTTTGTCGTTTCTGCAGCGTTTTTGTTATTCTTAAACTCCCAGGAAATTACAGGTCTAATAAGCACTTACAAGTCCTAAATTTTAGAGGCATGTGGTCATAGATCAAATGTTGATACCCATTCTTTCACAAATGAGATGCGAATTCGACGGCGTTAAAAATGTTGGACGTTGGAAATGCGTAGGAAAATCATGCTTTTACAAAACGAAAATATCTTTGACACAGCTATATATATATATATATATATATATATATATATATATATATATTCTCTCTCTCTCACACTCTTTATATATATATATATATATATATATATATATATTATAAGTTCTCTCCCCCTTTCTCCCTTTCTCTCTTTAAATATCTATATTCATGTACAAAAGCTCGCACTCTCTCTCTCGCTCTCTTATGTAAATATATAGAATAAGATCTGTATCTCTGTCTTCCTCTATCTCATTCTTTATATATATATATATATATATATATATATGTGTGTGTGTGTGTGTGTGTGTGTGTGTGTGTGTGAAATTTTATAAGCTTCCATCGTTGTGTGATCAATGTTACTCATATCAAAGACCTGATGATTGTTATTGAAACGGAAACGTTTAACGTTGACTTTACATCACAATAAATTCACCTATTTGGATTATTCTGTTTTTCTGCTTTCTTCATATATATATATATATATATATATATATATATATATATATATATATATATATATGTATAGTATAAGCTCTTTCTCTCTTTCTTTCTCTCTTTACATATATGTTTATATAAGTTCACTCTGTCATTCTCTCTTTCTTTATATATATATATATATATATATATATATATATATATATAGTATTAGCTATCTCTCTTTCTTTCTCTCTCTCTCTCTTTCAATATATAAGAAAGAAAGGGCTTATGTTGTATATATATATATATATATATATATATATATATATACAACGTAAGCTCTTTCTGTCTTTCTTTCTTTCTCGTTATATATATATATATATATATGTATATATATATGTTTATGTGTCAAATAAACACTTTCTCTCTCTTTTTATATATGTATTTATATAGTATAAGCTCTCTTCTTTCTCTCTCTCTCTCTCTCTTTCTATATATATATATATATAGTGGAATCTGATAGGATATACTTTAAGCGAGAATATTATGTTTTGATATGGCGATAAGCGGCATTAGAATGATTTTATTATTCTGCCAAATTCAATTCCACTCGTCACTCGGGAGAGGTGCGTGCTTCTCATCAAAGATGGTCGGAGGCTATGATATCAGCCTTTTTGTAACAAATAAAGGAAAAATAAAAAAAGATACAATCTAATCGGTACATTATATGATAAATATTAGAAAGCATGTCTCTCATGTCACGTATAGAAATATATAAATCAGATTGTATTAGAAAAAATTTAACATTTGTGTTAACACACTCTCACACACACACTCTCACATTATGTATATATATATATATATATATATATATATATATATATATATATATATATATATATATATATATGTCATTTTTGTTTAATGGTGTATCCAGGTTCGTGGGATAACTTAATCCAAAACCATCTTTGTAGAACTACTGTGGTATGATTTAACTCATAGCGTGGAGGATGAAGCAGTTTTTACCTTTTCCAAAGGTATTAGTTTGAACATAATCATAATCGGGCCACAGGAGTTCGAACTTGCAGGATAATGATATTGAAATCCACCACGTTATCCAGCAAACAACTAGGACTCATTATATATATATATATATATATAGAGAGAGAGAGAGAGAGAGAAAGAGACCAAAGTGTAAAAAATTGAAAGCTAATACAAATGGCTTATAATTCCTTTGCTGACGTATGTCACCGAAATGGCTGCGTGGTTAGATACTACGTCTAGCGTGAAGTTAGGTGTGTTTCTATATCCAGCTTGAAGCGTCCTGCGTGTTTAGCCACACTGAAGTGTTGGGATACAACGAATCAGTTTACCTGTGGACGACAATATGAATATATTTTTTTTCAAAATGAATAGGTTCATTAAAAGATTTATATGTCTTAAGAATTAGTTCGTTCTAACATACAGGTATGCTTCCTGCTTGTTTCTTTCCTCAGAGAGCATTTAACGCATTTTCAGGTTTTGTATCGGTTTGCGTAGAAGTCACTGTTTTGTGTTAGATTTCTGGTAGGATTGGTTCTTTTTATCTCTTCTTCCTCCTTTTGCTTTATCAGATTGTTTCTCCTCTTCTCTCTCTTTTTGTTTTTTCACCAATTAATCTTTGACATTTGATTTGCAATAAAGTTCTTTGTTGTTTCACTCTGTGTGTGTTGGTGTGTATCTGTGCGTGTATATGAGTGTGTTTGTGTGTGTGTGTGTGTGTCTGTGCGCGCGTGTGTGTGTGTGTGTGTATCTGAGTGTGTGTTTGTATGTATTTGTGCGTGTGTGTGTGTATCTGTGTGTGTGTGTGTGTGTGTGTATCTGTGCGTGCTGCGTGTGTGTGTGTATGTGTGTGGTTGATATATTTTAGATTTTATTATTCAATTTTTGTTGCAGTGGTTTTGAATTCAACTAACCGCTACCTTTTGGCTTTTTCTTCTGTGTGTGTATTTTTTTTCTCTCGGTGTGTGAATGTGTGTGAGTGTGTGTGGTTTATATTTTATTTTATATTGGCTTGATTATATATGAAGCTTCATATATGTATATATATATATATATATATATATATATATATATATATATTGTCATATATATAAATATATATATATATATTGTCATCCACATATTTCGTATTATCACAACCGTTCAGTGTGGCTAGACACGTAGGATGCTTGAATCTGGGATCGAAACCTGCCAATATTACGTTAAACTTAGTCTCATACAACTCAGACAATATGCGAACCCCGTTAGCTCGGTAATTATAAGGCATTATTAAATAGTAGCTCTCTTTTGTTTACATTTATACCTTACCGGATACCAGAGTGCTCAATTCGTTCGAAGAGCTTTGCATTATGCAAGTGGCAGCCGTAAATTCCTTTGCTATAGTGCTCAAACCCCGTGGGAGGGCGTAAGGGCTTGTGTTGTAATAAGAGTCTTCAGTGATAATTAAGACGGTCACTTGATTTAAAATCCAAGACGAGATTGTTTACACTTTTACATAACGCTAATACCCAAGCCAAATATATGCATATGACTAGGGCAGACTGAGTTTTTTTTAAACCTTGCTACAGTAAAAAGTCAAGAAAAATCATTACTCCGAATTCTAACCTGTTAAACACAGCAAAAAATTGATCTTATGGCACATTCTGCCTCCGCGGAGGGTTTGGTTTATACATATCATCATCATCATCATGTCGCATCATCAGCACGGATATCCCTGACCCTCTCTCGTCATCCTTCTTGATTGTCCATTGCTTTTTGCAGGTCTTCAGGGCTATATCCCGTATCGCCACAGAGTTGTTGTATGTAGGCTCTAGTTTATATATATATATATATATATATATACATGTCGGGTTAACGGTAACAAGCCTAACCGCATATTTATTATGCATTGAATTCTTCATTGAGGACACATTTTTTTTCAGGGTTTGTATGAAATATAATCTGATGCAGATATCCCTGAAGGATCCTTTGACATTATGAAAACCTATTGACTGCTGAGAAAGACCGCACAATCTGAATCACGATGTCAAGAAATGGTATATACTTCCAGGATGTAGCTGTCGATTAACATTATCCCATCAATAAACACTGCAGGCCCATATCAATGACATAGGTTGCCTTTGTCGATAATTGAGTAAACCTCAACCCTTGCATGTAAACTGATCGGAAGGAATTATTGTCAGTATTTTACTTCTGCTAACTGTTTTGCTTTAGAAATGAACGTTTGTGAAAGCATCGTCGTGACATTTTCCTGAACAAATTACCAAAACACAGATTTTGAAACGCTCCAATATGTCTTTATTCTTTTAGAAACTGACTAAATACATTTCTTTTTATTTAATTTATTTTATATCAGAACACAAGAATGTAGAATGGGGTGTCCTCGTGGGGTAATGTTTAAAGCGATGGACTGCGGAATCGTAGTACGCGAGTTCGTACCCCAGTTGCGCTATTACGTTCACTTTCGGGCAAATACCCTTGGAAAAGGTATGAACCCTCTTATCCTCCCAGCCATGGGTTAAATAGTACCACTACTGTTCTTCTAGGAGAATGGCTTCGGCATTAAATAACCTAAAAAGAGTTGATATGCCATTAAACAAAGAAACCAAACCAAACCAAGAACGTAGACATAATGTAAATATCTTATGAGTGTATCTAGCAAATAATATCACGGAAAAATTTTTTTCATGACATTGGAAATCTATGTTCATGCCTTGACAAATAATTGAACAATAGTTTTACAATTAAAATTTATCGCCAAAATTTCCCATGAAATAGATGCAATATATGGTATGGACCTCCTTATCTTCCCAGCTACGGATTAAATAGTACCACTACTGTTCTTCTAGGAGAATTGCTTTGGCATTAAATAACCTACAAAGGTTGATAAGCCATTCAAACCAAGAAACCAAACCAAACCAAAATAAAAACAGATGGGTGTTAGGTGGCCGTACAGCTGCTGCTTTGTGGATTGCTGCCTCCAGGACTTGTTCAATATTACTCGTAGCATTCTTGTATAATTGCCATCATTCTTTTTCTCCATACGTTTAGTAAGCGTCCATATCGACAGACCGCTGTTTGGAAAATCTGGGTTTTATTTTATCGGCCATATCTGACTTCCATATGACATATTCTATCTATCTGCTTCCTAGGTAGGTGAATTTGTTCACAAGTTTCCGAGTATTACGATTTAGTGTGGATATATATATATTAAAACAGGCAGACTTAAATCACACATTTAAAACAGGAAGTGTTTTATTAAACTTTAAACCCGAAAACGGTAAAAACGTTGATAGAAACACGTGTAAAAGTTAAATTAATAAGCTAAGAAATTATTTAAATTCTGTTCAAACATACTATTTTAAGGATAAATGTATATTTTATCATATAATGAGTAAATATATATTTATTCTTATTTCAAATGACGAAAGTTTTTATTTGTTGGTTTCATATAACTTCTTTAAAGGTTTTAATTTGAAGGGTGAATGTCCCTTATCCTAAACCTGAAAAAGGAAGTGATGCGTTTTCTTTTCAAAATTAATCATTATGTTTCTTCCTGACCACGCTCGGCTATATACGGTCGGGATGACACTGATGTGATATTTTGCACCATCCCACTTATTCTCCTGGTCTCTTACACAATTCTTTCAAGCATCTGGACACTTTTTATGTTAAACTATTTCCGTTCTGAAGAAAAAGTCATGGCTTCATTTAAAGATGTCTTGGTATCAAAACCGTTTGTGTTTTATTGTATATGCATATTTACACTCATCAATCGATGGTGGAAACGCACAAATGTCTAAATATGAGCTATTCAGAGCCTAGTTTCGATTTTGCATCCTAAATTACGGTTTTCACGTCATCAGTTAATTTGAATCTTTTATCAACGAGTAAACGCTTCATTGTTGGCCTCAAGTACATTAAGTGGGAAATTATGAAAACTGCAAATGATTACACAATGAGACTGCCTTTCCATATTGAATTCCCATAAGATGATGGAAAATCTACATAACTTGTAAGCTACTGGTGGAGTGCTTTGGGTTTATGGTAATAATTCCCCAGCCTCGAAACCATGCGTGTTTGTTTGCGTTTTATGGCATATCAACCTTTGTAGGCTATTTAATGCCAAATCCATTTTTATACAAATAAACATTTCTATTTCAAACTATACTGTTTAGCATAAGTAAACATTTTAATTATCAACAACGTTTCTATTTCAAGCTATTCATTTTAGTCAAACAGTTCGAACTCAACCAATTCAATTCAATATGAATATAGACTTTAACGTAAATTTAATTTCACTGTCAAGATCTGTTTCATTTCAACTAATTCAGTAAAGCATAAGTACGCAGTTTAAATTTAAGTACAGAGTATAATTGTCAAAACATTTCTATTTCAAGCAATCAAGTTTAGTCAAACAGTACTCAGTCAAACAGTTCAGTTTAGTATAGATATAATTTTTGTGTACTCACAGTTAAATGTTTAAATAGTTCTGTTTATTCAATTTAGTACTACGATTTTGGAACCATTAATCAAAATGTCTCGATAAAAAAATGCAACATAAGCCAAGGTAAAAAATCATACGGAATAAGGAGTAGTATCTTAAAAGGCTGTTTGAGCATTAGGTTTATAAGTCCCCAAAATTCACTCTGAATAGTCCAGCAGGACAACTGGTGCAGTCTCAAAACTGTTCTATTTCGAGTTATTCAGTTTAACATAAGTACGCAGTTTAAATATCAAAACTTCTATTTCAAATAATTCAATTTAGCATAAATACTCAGTTTAGATGGAAAAACAGTAAACTCTCAAAACCACGGCTAAGTTTTATTTGACCCATAGATAGGATATTTATCAAATGCTACCATTCCGTATCATAGAGAACATGGAGCGATGGCAATAAAGGGGTACTCCGTATTTCCTAAAGTCTCCAACATTACTTGAACCTCATCATCAGATTGTTTAATGTCATATCCGGGACAATCATTGAAGGAATCTTATCCATCTGCAGAAAAACAGTTGGTGTATTCTACAGCTCCAGCCGACTGAGCAAGAAACCATGCATGATCCAGGGGTGTCTTCGTGGTGTAATGGTTAAAGCGATGGACTGCGGAATCGTAGTACGCGAGTTCGTACTCCAGTCGCGCTATTACGTTCACTTTCGGGCAAATACCCTTGGGAAAGGTACGAACCCCCTTATCATCCCAGCTATGGGTTAAATAGTAGCACTACTGTTCTTCTAGGAGAATGGCTTTGGCATTAAATAACCTAAAAAGAGTTGATACGCCATTAAACAAAGAAACCAAACCAAACCATGCATGATCCCTGATTCATTCAGCATCTGATAAATGTCATTTGGCAACGAGGCTGCTTTTCTCAGTGGATTCTTTGTAGATTTAACACATTGGCACAGTTTTCCCAGTTTGCTGGGGCAGGAAAATACACCGACTGCTTCTCTGCAGAGAGGTAACACCCCCCCATCACCACCAACAACGAGTGTTCTGGATATGACATTAATCAATCTGATGGTGAGGTTCCAGTAATATTCGAGCTTTGGGAAATGCGGAGTAACTCTTCATTGCAATCGCTTCCCGATCCACTCCGTCCCGGAATGGTAGCACCAGATAGTGTCCTATCTATGGGTCAAATGGAAATAAACTGCCTACTTATACAAAACTGAATTGATTGAAATATAACTGTTTTTGACATTGAAACTGTAATTAGACAAACCTGAATTGTTTGAATTAGAACTGTTTGAAAAAACTGAATAGCTTGCAAAAGAAATATTTTTGACAATTAAACTGTGTACTCATGCTAAACTGAATTGTTTGAAATCGAACGGCTTATTTGTTTCAAAACAGATTTAGCATTAAATATCCGACAAAGGTTGATATGCTATAAATCCAACCAACCAACTAACATTAACACAGTAACACAGAACTCAAAAACCAATTATTTCAAATAGTTCTTCATTTTCTCGATCAACATAAATTATAGAATTTTTAAAATTACAGTGGTGTGTGAAAGTGTATAGAAATCACGAAATCATAAAATGGAATTGGATTTCTGTTGTATACTCATATGCAGATGCATGCAGAATCATAACGACGACACAATAAAGACGAGTGACACAGTTCTTTAGAAAAATATACCTCTCACTTTATTGAAAGGGTTGTGTGTGAGAGAGAGTTGGAGACCGAACAGAATTGCAACTAAAATTAGAATTATTTTTGATCAAAAAATTTTCAACTATATGAATTTAACCTGTAAATGGGACTTTAATTGGTACTATCATTCCGGGTCTGAGTGGACCGGGGTGTAATGGCGATGAAAGGGCACTCAGAGTTCAACAGGTGTCCTGAAGTGGAGCCTCACCACCAGATGCAGTGTAGTGTCATACACAATAAACCATCTTTTTTTAAGGTGATTTACCCTTCTGCAGGAGGTTTACTCTTATTTTTCAAACCTCTGCTAACTAGGCGGTCCTTGTTACCAAACAATAAATAACACCCTACACTCTTCAATACGAAGTTGAGTAGAAATTCAAATTGTTTTAAAAGTTATGTGTAGAAGTCCCCGTGCCGTAGTGGTTAACTGGCTGTACAGGGAATTCACGGTAAGCGAGTTCTAACTCTAGAGAGCATAAGATCGGCTCCAAAAAATCCAGATCGAATTACCAAGAACGATACCCAAAAACTCACTACACACTGTCCTACGTAAAAGGTCTATAAATAAGCTGTTACTCGTTTAGAAATAAAGTTATCTTCGAACTATTCACTTACAAATTTTAATGTAAAATACAGCTTGGCTGACAATATGGGACGAGGTTAAAATTCCATGGTGCAGTCACAAAGTGACGCACCGGAAGAGGGTAACCTGTGAACTGCATGACAGTTATTTCCGCCCGATGGTGATTAACACCTGTTACTCAGAAATTGTCATTTGTTTGCCCAGAGCAAAACCTAACAATAATATATATACATATTTATATATATGAAAAGGATTTCACTTAAATAGCCATTAAGGTTTGGTGTGCCGTAAACTAAATAAACTGAATTATAAAAAAATTATTCGTTAACCGATTGTGAAATTTCTTAATTTTTGCTTATCAGCAGTTAAATTCCTGGAAAAATCCCAAAATGATTTGCTCATCCGTGCTTATTTAAACGCAGTTTTCTTATTAAAAGGTTTAACAAATGAATTTGTTCCCGATAAATGGTTACATCGGTTATTGGGTAAGTTAAGTATTAATCTGCTTACCATTGATTACCTAAATATATTCGATGCCAATCAGTTGATAGGTCACCAAATATTTTGACAAAGAAGGGTTATATTACATAACGGTTAAATCAGTTACTTAATTGCTATTTCGTCGATATCTCGCTTTGTTTCTGAGTAATGGTTAAATCAATTGATATCCTAATTAATCTATACTTTATTAAGAAAAACTAGACAAAAGTAGAGACCATCACCATATCTGATAAATGTTTGATGGTGAGTATGATCGACGATCCATTAAGACTGACCAACGTATTTTCAATTAGGGCTGCCAGCCTTAAAAATAAACACAAAAATGAATATCAGTGCTATCCAGCCACACTCTCTGTGAAAGAGTTTTGGGTCAAAATAAGACTGCACTCTTGCTCTTTAAGCATAATGCAACGGGGACTTCACTCTGGGTCAAAATGAGTATCTGTGGCTTCAGATACCCGAGCTGAGCTTTAATGTGATTATTCCTTGTTACTCAAATATCAAGACTGCTTCGAGTTCGTAATATGGGAAGTGTCAATAAATTGCTATGAATCATAAGGAACAATTTAAAGAATATATCGGTAGAAGACGTTCTGCTGTTTGATAAGAGTAGATATAAAGTTTTTCCTTTGCATAGTACTTCCCAATAAAATGACTTTCAAAGAGATAGGATTGATTTATAATTTAACTGTAAAAATATTTTTCACAATCATTTTCTGAGTCAGTCCAGCGATATTGGTTGATGAGAGAATGCGTATGGAGAAACAGATTTATGCCTTGTCCAACTGATCAGTTCGAATCAAACCCAAAATATCGCCAACCTGATTTCAAATTCAGTAGACGATTCTGTTTTTCGTTTTGGTGACAGTTATCTTTCCACTCTGAAGGGAATTTACGAGAAAACGAATGATTAATAAGTGTCCATCTGTGTCCAATTCTGTGATTATTGAAAAGCACTCAAGCTTCACTAGTATAATGTTTCGATTCATTAATTATTTTCGCCTTGGTTAATCAAAGTGGATTGGTCGGACGAGGATTCTAAGGCTGGCTGTCTACAACACATTTCAGAGGTCGCAGATAGTAATTAGTCACGTCTCGACATCTTCGTGCAAAGACAGGCTATTTAGTCAATACAGTACACAGAACAGAATGGAAAATTTCAGATTGAGATACGTATTACTTTATAAATACACACACACACACACACACAAACACCCACACACACACACACACACATATATATATATATATATATATATATATGCATGTTTTGGTTAAATAATAAAGACACATCTTGTTTACATAATTTTATTAGGATCTTTTCAAGTTTCCTGATAAGTGTTTTGGTTTTAGGTCGGATTTGGTTGCTGAATTTACCGAATTGTCCCGAGCGCTTTGGGACATTTCATAGGCCATCATCAGGGGTTATTCGCATGTGTAAAGAGTGTTTATATATATTTATATATATATATATATATATATATATACTTCTGTTCAACACAATGCACATAAAGTTTCTCGACATTTTTGCGGGGTGGAGGCAGAATCTTTTAGTAAAAATTCGTATACAATTCGTATTAGAAAAAACAGGAACAATCTTTCTCCATTTATTTAAAAAAAATATGATATTCAAAAAATACAATGATTAGACCCATGCAGCATATATATATATATATATATATATATATATATATATATATATATATATATATATATATAAGTATGTGTCTGTGTGATCTCTCTTAATGATTTACAATGAAAGCTAATAGATCTCATGAAAGGAAATAATTTCGCATTAAAAATATCAAAAAGAAGAAATATCCCGCAGAATCTTTTACGAATGCAGACTATGTAGATAATCTAGAGCTTTTCGCTTATACAGCTGCTCAGACCAAATCTCTGTTGCTTTGTATGGATTATCCACAAAGGGATAATTGCATCTACGTGATTTAAAATAAAATATAATTCTTGTGTTTTAAACAAGATGTAGCCATCATCTCACTAATATATATATATATATATATATATATATAAGTTGGCCAACTGTAGTCGAGGGTGACCCAAAGTGTCCCCTTTTCAATAGCTGCTATACCGAGTTGTAGGGGTGGGCGCTACTCTCTTCCCTGAATTGTTCCACTTTCCCTTGTTCCGTACCTTAAAATGCTGAGTGTTAAGCAAGGGGGATACCAATTACTACTTTTTGAGTCTTGAGTATGACTTGACCTGAGATTTATATATATTGTTTCTTATTTGTGTGTTTTCCTTATTCATTTACCAATCCCTCCACACGGGTAAGATGTGGCACAAGGTCATTATTTAAGCAGAATTTAACAGGTTTAAATTAGGAGATTTCCTTCTCCTAGAGTAGATGCCAAAAACAAGGCTAAAGAATCCAGTCTACTCTACTATTTATCCATAGCTGGAGGGAGAATTATTGGATTCATAGCTTTCCCAAGAGTATTAGTGCAATGTGAAATACAATCAGACTCGTCCAGGTTGTGAACTCGCGTGGTCGTGTCCATTTCCGACGACGATAACCATTACACTACGGGCTTATTATTGGGACCACTCAGTTTTTTTCTTGTAAAAGAAATCATACTTGATATGCCAATGTGATGTACTGGTTAGACACGACAAGTTCAAACCCTTGACTAGGCTGTTTACGTTTCACATACCACTAACACCGTCGGGAAAGGTATAAATCCAACTATTCTCTGACCAGCTAAATTGTAGGGGGCGGGGCTGTACTGTTTAATCTTGGTATGGCAACCGGTCTCGGAGAAGGAAAACTCTGAATTCAAGCTCTGCTTAGAAAATAGACCTTCTCTCGTTTCCTGCTCCTGAAGATGGCACCATCCTCATCATCATCAAATTCACTGGTTGATTATCCCGTTTTGAATTGCCGAGTCAGCTCGGGCTGTTGAATACACCGACTGAATCTCTGCAGTGGTGGGGTCAAGCTCCTCCCAAGGAGTGTCCTGGATATGACATTAAACACTCTGATGGTGAGGTTCCAGTAATGTTGAAGCTCTGGGGAATACGGAGTACCCCTTTATTGCTATCGCTCACACGTACTCTCTGGCCCGGAGTGGTAGCACCAGATGGGGTCCTATCAATGGGTCAAATAGAACTAAACTGCATACTTATGCAAAATTGAATTACTTGAAATAGAACTGTATTGTTATTCAAACTGCTTACTTATGCTAAACTGAACTGCTTGAATAAGAACTTTTTTGATATGTATACTATGATGTTATGCTAAAGGGAATTGTTTGATATAGAACTGTTTTGACATTTAACTGTGTATGGACAAAAAATATACTTATACTAAACTGAATTGTTTGAATTAGAACTGTGCGACTAAAATGAATAGCTTGAAATAGAAATGTTTTTGACAATTGAAATGAATCATAAGGAACAATTTAAAGAATATATCGGTAGAAGACGTTCTGCTGTTTGATAAGAGTAGATATAAAGTTTTTCCTTTGCATAGTACTTCCCAATAAAATGACTTTCAAAGAGATAGGATTGATTTATAATAGGTTTAAAGAATATATCGGTAGATATTCGTATTAGAAAAATACGAATATACGTATTACTTTATAAATAAGTATAAAGTATACCCAGCTGAACTGAATTGTTTGAAGTCAAACTGTCCATTTGAATATAAATGGGTGTGGCATTAAATAACCAACAACTGTTGATATGCCATAAACCCAAACAAACAAAAGCTTAGAAATAATATAGTGGACTTTTTTCGTTGCCAAAATAAAGCTAAGTGAATATTCAACAGAAATTCACAATGATGTTTTATATATATTTTTTTTGTTTTACTCAATAAGTGAATTCAGTTCCAGACATTTAGATTGTATCAACTACAGAGTTACCGGCAGCATTTCTTTAATATTTCGTAAAATATCTGCCGAGTCTGAGAAGGAAATGCAGACGCCACCTTCCGTCTTGGCAACAAACAAAAAAGAAAAGAAGAAAGGAACAACAGAGGTGTATGCCATAAATTCAATCTATAAAAACTACCAGGATATCGTTCCAAATCAGTGAGCCGCAGCAGCCACTGCTTGTTTAAGCAAAAAGGAACAGTAGATATTTTTCATGTTTATTCATACTCTATATTAGAATATACTGATCTGGGTTCCTTGATTCCAGGAGACTCGTTTAAGATAATATACACGAGGAAAATTTCCATATCTCTCTCTGATTAAATATGATATCCTGATCATAAAGATATTTTTCGTTAATTAACATGACTTCTTACATATCCCTTACCTCTTCGGGCTCATCTGCATTGGAAAACAGACGAATACCAGATGCTATCTCACTTCAAGGAACGAACATGCTTCTCCACCGTCGCCTCTTAACAGTCTCGGATACATGTGAAATAATCTTGATAGGAACTGATACAGTAATCTTGTTTACTTTAAGCAAGTTAATCTTAAGGCAGTGATACCGTTTCTTTCCGCGTTAAAGTATATATTCAATATGCATTATTGATATTTTCCTGCCCGCCAGTCAACGTCTTATGAGATTCCACATAAATATTGCACAATGAAAACAAGTATTTTGTAATAATAGATTCTATCACAGATAAAATCACAGACTATGCAAGCAGACCATAGAGCACACAATTTCAGTTACACACATATACATATGTCCACTTATATATATATATATATATATATATATATATATATATATATATATATATATATATATATATATATATATAAATGAAGGTATTCACAGAAAGGGTGTACTTATACTTGAATTATTTGTCAACCTTAAACGTTTTGCTTTTTACATAAAAACTTTTAAAGAAAATTTAAATGTGAAATGTTGTAATTTCTGAATTATATTCAATTTGATTTTTTATTTTTTATACGAAATAAAAATATGAGAATTTTTTAAGATGCATTTTCGTCTGTGGATTCTGTTTCAAAACTGTCAGTTAAAATTAGTGTTGGAGATATATTTTAAAAACGTAACGTATTTCCTAACTATATATATATATATATATATATATATATATATATATATATATATAAGGTATTTTATAACACTTTTGCCCTAATTTGATTAAATAACGTGATTATTTGAAAATTGCGAGTCTTTTTAAGATTATTGCAGTTAGAAATGATGCAATCTTCAACAATCATCCTCTGTTTATATAAATATATATATATATATATATATATATATATATATATATATATATATGTATAAGACATTTAAGAAAAAAAGGTTTTTCAAAGTAACTGGCAGTCTATGGAGATGTTGATGCACAGTCATATAAAATCACACACACACACACACACACACACACACAGATATCTTTTGCTTAGTCGGCTGGGACTGCAGAATACACCGACTGCACCGCTGCAGAGAGGTAAGAAACCCCCACCCACACCAGTGAGTGTTCTAGATATGACACGAAACAATGAGGTTCCAGTGATGCTGGAGCTTTGGAGAATGCGGAGCACCCCCTCAATGCCATTGCTCCCAGGTCCACCTGGCCTGGCATGGTAGCACCTGATGGAGCCCTGTCTATGGGTTAAGTAGAACTAACGGCATACTTATGCTAAACTGAATTGTTTAACTAAATTGAATGCGTGCTTATGCTAATCAGAATTGTTTGAAATGTAACTGTTTTTGACATTGAAAATGTACTAACACTAAACTGATTTGTTTAATATAGAACTGTTTTGACATTTAACTGTGTATAAACAAAATTTGTACTTACACTAAAATGAATTAGCTTAACTTGCACTGCTTGACTAAACTGAATATCTTGAAATAGATATGTTTTTTCCTAATTAAACTCTACTTACATTTAAACTGCGTACTTATAAAAAACTGAATTGATTGAAATAGACCTATTTTCACAATAATGGATTTGGCGTTAAATAACCTACATAAAACCCAACCAACCAACCAAGCAATCCATGTAACTTTATCAGTACATCTAGTGTTTAAAAGCTTGTCTAGCAATTACCTGTTAGTGAAATAGCTTCTCATTAATTGTTTCCTACATCTGGTTTTGTGCAAAACTAAGCTAAAATAGTAAAAGCCAATTATAATTATATATATATATATATATATATATATATATATATATATATATATATATATATATATATATATACGAGGTGCATACGATAAGTTTCCAGACTTTTTTTTATGGGCATTTAAAATTGTCGTAGACTATTGAAAATTCACTATGTTATTGCTATGCATCTTATGAGATGACTGACCAATTTTTATGATTTCAGGTTCAAATCAACAGCTACAGCAGCAATTGGAATACACCCTACGAAAGCCTGATTGTCACAGCTGGTGAATTTCGAAAATGCAATCTGGACGTGAGGAGACTTTAGAAGAACGATATGCAATAAAATTCTGATTTAAACTTCAAAAAATGCCACAGAAACGTATGGAATGCTTCAGACTGCTTTTGGGGCATCTTGCATAAATGAAGCATCAGTTTTCTAGTGGCATAAGAGATTCAAGGATAGCAGGGAGTCTGTGAGATTTGATGAGAGCTGTGGGAGGAGTAAGGAAGTCAATACACTAGAGTTGATTGGCCAAAGGGTTAGGGTTACTATGATGAGGTTTTAAGCGTGTTCAGGAAGAGATTCCGTCCGAAAAGGCCAGCACTCTTCAAATTGGGTCAGTGGCATTTCCACCAGGACAATAGACCAGTCCACAACTCCATCCTTTGCACAATCTTTTTGACCAAGATGGGCATCAAGACAGTTCCACTCCTTCCCTATAGTCCAGACCTTGCTCGCTGTGACTTTTGGTTATTCCCTCAGCTCAGAGGCTGTCGTTATGAGACAAGGGAGTCTGTGACGAAGGTCATTGATACGCTCACACAAGAGGACTTCCATGGAGCCTTCCAGAATTTGTTGGAACGGTACAACAAGTGCATTGCAGCCGGAGGAGATTAGTTCGAAGGTGACTAGAGTTCCATGTGTGAAATCTCAATAAAAGTTCCCATACGAAAAAAGTCTGGAAACTTATCGTATGCCCCTCGTATATATATATATATATATATATATATATATATATATATATATGTGCGTGTGTGTGTGTGTGTGGGTAGTTACTAAAATATTTCCTTGGCATTCTAGGATGACATTCAACCCTTCAGAAACATGGTGTTTAGGTTTGATTTCTTTTCTGTATATGCATATCAACATTTCTGAGATATTTAGTGCTAGAACTATCTTTGTAGAAGAATAGAACTATCTTTGTAGAAGAACGTCAGTGATATTATTCAAACCATACCTTGAAAGATAAGGCGTTCATAAACATATATTAGTCTGAAAAGTGAATGTAATAATACGACTGGAGTTCGAACTCGCGTACTCTGCAGCCGGAATTCAGCATATTAGCCATTACTCCACTGAGGCTCCCTCCCTTTTGCTACTTAATATCTTTGTAATTATTTTCCAAGAAATGTTAAAAAAAAGAACGTCCGAATAATTTCATTAAGAAATAAAGATATATTTAGAAGTATATATATATATATATATAATCAATTACACAAGAATGTTGAGAGCAATATTGAACAAGTCCTGGCAGCAACACCCCACAAGACACCAGTTCTACGGCCACTTGCCTCCCATCACGAAAACTATACAAGTTAGACGAGCCAGATATGCGGGACACTGCTGGAGAAGCAAGGACGAACTCATCAGTGATGTACTCCAATGGACACACACATATGGCCGAGCAAAAGCAGGACGACCAGCTCGAACTTACATACAGCAGCTATGTGAGGATACGGGTTGTAGCCCTAAAGACCTGCCAAAAGCGATGAATGATAGGGAGAAGTGGCAAGAGAGGGTCAGGGATATCCGTGCTTGTGGCACGACATGATGATGATGATGATATATAATCATCATGTCTTGCTGATAACACGAATTTCCTTGACTGTCTCTCTCTCTCTCTCTCTCTCTCTCTCTCTCTTGCCATTCGTCTCTCATCCATCGCTTCTGGCAGGTCTTCTAACCTACATCATGTGACATGTAGATAGGTTCTAGTTTGTCGTCCAACATTTGCACATCCTCGTGTAGAGGTCGATTGGAGAACGTCGCTTATGCGTTTGTCCTTTCCTCTACAACTGTGTCGCGCATGTCGTCGTGTTATTTGCATGGTTTGATGATGAGAGGTAGGTGGCCATACAGCTGCTGTTTTGTAGGATGTTACTTCCAGGATTTCTTCAATATAGTTTGTGGCATCCTTATGCATCTCTCGTCTAGCTTTTTTCTGAATAAGTTTTGTCAGTGTTTATGTGGTGCATCCATATAGTAGAATTTAAACGATCGCTGCTTGCAAAAAAAATTGAGTTTGAATTTATCGGATAAGTTTGACTTCCCTATAATTGATAAACTATCGATAGCAGTCTGTGCCTTCACAAATCGCATGCTGATGTAATTTTCAGTAGATGAGGCGCTGCTTTTGATGTAGGTGAACTTCTCCACTAGTTTCAGAAAACCACCATTTAATGAGAAGATATATATATATATATATATATATATATATATATATATATATATATATATATATCAAAGTTAGTGACTGTAGTCGGGAGTGACCAAAAGGCTCTCTTTTCAATAGCTACTGCACCGAGATGTAGGGGAGTGCGCAACTCCGTTCCCGGGATTTCTCCACTTTACCCTCGATACGTACCTTATATTACTGAGGGTTAAGCAAAGACGTACCAAGTTCCATTGATAGAATTTTTGATATGACGCAACCTGGGTTGAACCCAGGTCTCCCAGTCTATTAGTAAACACTCTACCCACTAGACCGACATATATATATATATATATATATATATATATATATATATATATAAACGCCTTCAGAAAGAGAAAAAAAATCTGCCGATCATATTTCGCTCTACATAGCTTCTGGAGAACTTTTACGTTTAGCTTTAGGAATGCTATCGTTTATTTTCTTTTGAGTAAACATTCTTTATTAGATGAGGGTTCGGTAAATCTATCTATCTATTTGTAGGTGGAGCTGCTGGAATATATATATATATATATATATATGCCTACAGAGTCAGAAAGAATCAACCGACGTTTCCCCGAACCGGATCACGTGCATGATTCTGTCTAAAAAAAGGGGTTGGAACACACCAACATTTTATTGATAAAAAACTGCTGAAGAGAATAAAATTAGTATATAAAAATGAAAAACAGATCTTTTTTTTAACTTATGAAAAGTTAATAAATAACAGCTTTTATACCTCATCTACCACGCAACCAACCTTTCTTATGCCTACAAAAAATGGGTATTTCCGACCTTTAGTTAAGTAATTCATTGCAATTATTTGACTCTACTTTGTGTAGTGGGCACTCTTACGTTTAGCTAAAGGAATTCTGTAAGGTGTTTTTTTTTAAATTACTTTTGAGTAGTCATACGTAATTGATTGGTTATTTTCAAGAAATATGTGTTTTTGTTCTTTTCATTGTTATGGAAATTTTTTCTCTGATATCACTTAGTGTAATATTTTTTTTATTGGCAAATTGTGTCATTTTGGTTTTTTCACATCATCAGAATTATAGAAGAGTTATAAAAATCAATTAAGTATATATATATATATATATATATATATATATATATATATATATATATATATATACAGAGAGTCTGTGTGGTGAAATGGTTAACATTCTTATAAATTGGCTTGGTAAACCGAGTTTGAAACCTGGACGAGACTATTTGCATTTCATATTTGGCTTATAACTTTTGAAAAATTATGCATCCAAATATCCTCTATCTAACCTTGGGTAAATAGTGGGGGTAAATTTGGCTCTTTAACCTTGATTTTGGAAACTAGTCTCGGAGAAGGAAAGCTCGTAATTCAAAACTTCTAAACATTTAGCAGAAAAATTGACATTGTGCCACTTCCTATTCGTTGGGAGTGTTGGTATATAAATATATATATATATATATATATATATATATATATATATATATATATATACATGTGTGTGTGTGGGTGTAAAATGTAAACAAACAAAAATTAATACAAATTAATACACATGTGTTAAATTCCAGAAGCGCCGTTGAGTCGTCAATGAGCCGTGAGGTATGTTGTCAGTTGGACGTAAGTTTAGCGGGTTTCGATCCCAGCTTGAATCGTCTTGCGTGTCTAGCCACAGTGAGGAAATGTGATACAACGAAACAATCCGTCATCGGATGGCAGTATATATATATATATATATGCGAGGAGATAGATGAACAAATATGAATATGACAGACGCTCACGTTTAAATACTAATGCAAAGACAATATTTAAAAAGAAAATCTACGATGCTTTTTATCAGACTTTTATCTGAAGATAATATGATAGAGAAGTTGTGTGGTTTTGTCATGTAACTTCCAAATTATCCATCAATTTCACGCGGCTGACAATAATTCTACGTCAACAACAAGACAGTGCATTCATCAATTATATGAATTTGAGGCTAAAATTATTTCTTGGACAGAGTAATGACACGTCTCTTTTCAAGAGACAATCCATACCTTCTAGGGCAAAGACAGACACTAGCTGTATGGACTAAATATAATTTTCTTATTTTTTTCGAGAAAATATCAGATCAGAATCAAAGAAGAAAAAAAAAGATATTAATTTTTACGTCTATTAGATTCTATATTCATACCATATACCTGTCAATGGACATTATTTCTGGTTATCATGTTCACATTTGGTTGGTTCGATCTTCCAGCCAAACGAGATACAAAGATTCCATTTGCTGATTTCCGTTAGGGCAGATTTTTATCCCATTAAATATTGAGCATACTAGATAAAATTACTTTCTGATCAGTCAGTAGAGAACACATGGTGAATTTTTCTACATTTTATAATATATATATATATATATATATATATATATAATACATATTTAAATATCTCAGAAGACTACCTGTTTTAACTTTTTTACTGACTGCTGCACCCACAGCTTTTTCTTTACCAGATATACAGAGTGCTTCCATTCAATGGACTGTTGCTTTTCAAACAGAGGTTTGGCAAGCCCAAATTTAAGATTTTTCGATTTAAAGCATTCTTTTCTGTACCCATCACACATGCGTCTTAAAATTTCACATGGTTTGCAATTCTCAGCCGGCCAAAATTTAATGACAGACCTCTGGTCCAGCATAGACCGATTTGCTTGATTTGCTGCCATTTTAAATCGCCTCAAGACAAGTTTTCTCCAAGAGCAATATAATTTTTGTTATAAACCTATTTAAAATGCTGAGATTCGATCTATAGAATAATGTGAAAATATTGCATACAAATCTTCATATTGAAATGCACTTATATATATATATATGTACATGTTTATTTCAATAAGAAAAGTGATTTTAAGCAATTTTTTTCACAATTTGTATAAGTGTGTGAGTAACGTGACATAGGATGATTTTATTCGTTTTTTCTTTTTTCCCTCCTGCTTTTTCTTGATATCATTTCTCATATCATCCCCTTTTTACTCATTCGTCGTTTACATTCTTGAACTTTAAACGTCCTCCACTTGCATCACTTGACAAATCAGCGGATGAAAGAGGTCAAGTGTCATCCATAATAAAATATTACATTTTCTCTGCCGTTGTAACTACATATAATTCCTTTAAGTATTTTGCTATACAAATTAGCATATACTACTACTACTAATATATATATATATATATATATATATATATATATATATATATATATATATCCAGAAATAATTAAAAGATAATTAATGAAATAAATTAAAAAAAGGAAATAGATTGCATTAACTCCATACTTGTAAACAACTCAAAATTTCGAAATGTAAAATACCGACTCTTGTTACTTCAATCTTCAAGTAATTATGTGCATTACGTGAAACTTCAAGTTACAGACTTCAGTAATTCATTAATATATATATATATATATATATATATATATATATATATATATATTAGCAGAATGGACTATGGATTAGATGACTTGAATGGTTTGTCTTCGAATATTTGTTGCATCTGAATACCAACGCTATAATTATTTGAGTTTGAGTAACACAATTTAGGTTCTTGTAGCCAAACAATTAGAGTATTTTTGATATTTTTCATGTAAAATATTACCGATGAAACAACGATGAGTTTCCTGACTGAATCAACTTAATAGAATCAATATATAACTTTTAAACTTTTAGATAAACGTCCAATCGTGTAGTCGAAGAGTCGATTGGTTGAAGTTAAGAATCCTTAATACAATGGAAGATGTAGTATCATGCGACAGCAGAAGCGAGATCTGTGGGAGCAAAAACTGCCTTTGTCTGTAAAACGCCTGAATTTATGCGTGTATCTGATTTTCGGGGTAAGATCAAATAGAGAGACTGTTTGGTGGGCGCTTCTTTCATATGCTACTTTGGTCACCCCACCTTACGGACATTAGAACTCTAATTTGGAAGGTAATAGATGTAATCCCTATCATACATTTAATGTATAGACACACACTTCGATTTCGACGTATGAGGTATGAGGACCCAAACGGTAAAGATATGAATAGTAGGACGACTTATACGAACGATTTTTCTTTATAGTCGTAAAGGTTGGTGAAGAAAAATCTACACGTCTTGGATAATCTGATTATAGAAGAATGTGTAACATGGATGTATTTCCAGTTAAAATTTTTCTGTATTCGAAGGAAGGGACGAATATGTTTTTATTTGTTGAGAGTGAGATTTGTGACGGATAGATGAAGTGGTAAACGTCCCGACAGACTCGTCGCAGTCAGGCCAACGTATTATAGATACAAACTTTATTGATTGAGCATTCTCATAATAGACATTAAAACAGGCACACGCCTTTGGTAGTCCAGAGTTAGCTTATAAATGTGTGCGTAGATGCTACGCCTTTATCGAAGGATAAATAAAAAGAAAATGTACTTAGACTATCCTGTGGCTATTTTAAAAATATTTTTTAAAGACTGATTAACGTTTTCATTAGCCCCTTTATTTGGTAAGTAAAAGAAATATTAAGTCACTGTTGATTGAATCTTCGGGCAATTCTCTAAATATCACTCCGTCCACTAAATCATAGTTTCTTTCTTTTGTTGTCTGAATTTCTGGTACAAACTTTGATTTTTTTTACCTATAACCATTACGCTATGTTTCCTGTTGGAAGTCTATATAGGCGTTGGTGCCCTAAGATTCTAAGTGATAATAATCTGGAGGTTGCAGGTACAATCCTGTTTGCAGGTGAGTAACAATACAGGAATATCTAACTCTTGTAACCACTTATGGTTAACGGAATCAGAGTATGCGACCCCCAAGAATTAAATAAAGGACGTGATTCAAATTTCCGTGTAGGTTCCTGAGTTTGACTGGAAACTCCGGAAAAAGGCCGGTGGACATATAGGCCGAATCGTTGAAAATATAACAATAAAGATGAAGACAATAGTCTAAAAACCCTGAGTTTCTTTTTTTGTCCAGGATAAAAGACTCACACAATTAATTACAGCAACTTTCCCCCCTGACAACTTACTTACATCACGCTCTCTCGTTTTTGCTAAAATATTGCAACAATATTGGACAAGATTTTTTGTTTTTTAATACTATAAACGTTAATTACAAAACAACGCTTTTTAAAAATTTCCTAGGGAGGAAATCATATAGTAATATGCAGAGACAGTCTTTGTTATCAACCTGAATAAAAAAAACCCAAAAAAAACAAAAAAACAATTCGATTGTGGTTTTCTTTATCTAAAATTCAAAAAAAAAAAAATCAATAAATGAATGAGTAAATAATATCCTGTCTGCAGAACTTAGAATATGCAGACTGTATCCCTAAAAAAAAAGTGTTCTGAGTAAGACACTAAACTGTATCTGAGGGTGAGGTTCTAGTTCCGGAGATATAAATCAGGTGGAGTACCTCTTTATTGCAATTAATCTCAAGATCCGTGTAAATGTATTTGGATTCAATAGGACATTGTGCGAGAAAAAAAAAACTCTTCAGAAACAACTTACACTCAAAATATAAGTATAAAGGTATAATGAATGGGATTCCCTAACTTCTAGACCTAAAATAACCCTAACGTATCAACATGCCGTTAAAAGCATTCAATCAACCATTGAGTCAATAAAAAATGTTTTCGTATATATTTTAATATCAAAGTGATGAATTTGTCAGAATACTAAAAAGTAATTTCTTTTCTAAAAAGTATTTCCTATAATGAGTTTTTAAATGAGCAAAGTATTACTTTTACATGTCCAGCTTCTCTGTTTTATCTAACCTGTTATGCTTACCTACATACATACATCCCACACACAATACATATATAAATATGAAGTGAGCCAAAAGTAGATATACAGTTGTTTAGTTTCTTACTTATCATTTTTATAGACATTGAGAAGAATAGCTGATGAGTTAATGACAAAGAGAGTTCCTTCTAAAACAGAACTGCAAGACTGAAAATACCGAGCAGGAGCACACAATGTGGCAAGAAGCATTTGACACTCCTCCATCAGCACGGCTGACAAAAAAACAAAAAAAAAACCTGTATAAGTGTATATCTACTTTTGCCCCGCTATATATAATTTCATAGTAAAATAATGTTGGTTGGTTGGTTGGTGGTTTTGTTTTACGGCGTATCAACTCTTTTCGGGTATTTTAACGCTGAATTAAATTTCAAGCAATTTAGCTAAGTAAATCATTTTTTGTCTACAAACAGTTAAATATCAAAACAGTTCTATTTTAAACAATTCAGTTTAGCATAAGTACACAGTTTCAGTGTCAAAAACAGTTTTATTTCAAACAATTCAACTTGCAATAGGTGCTGCATTAGATCAGATTGTAGGTGGAAACACAATACCTGCAGGATTTTTCTCAAAGAAATTAACAGACACAAACCAGGCATTTCACTTTTGACTGTAAACTTTTAGGGGCTTAATTAGATCATCCATTTATATTATAAAGTCTAGATATTACTGGCCAAATACGGATAAAAACAATTAAAGAATTCTGTACATTCTGCACATCCCGCCAACAAGCAAAAATATATAAAAATCACCAATGTATATATAAGAAATACCCAGATTTCATACGGTACATATAGATATTGTAGGATTACGCCTACCAATAAAAAAAAGGGCAAATAACCCTAATATCAACACATATTGATATAATTTTACGTACATTGATCTTATCATTTCTTTGATAGAAGTACAACCCATATTTGACATCGCTGCACTGAGTGTGATGGAAGTTTTTTGTAATTGTATGAGTTACCCCTTTTGATGTCCCCCTGCATGTAATAAGTGACATTGGGCTTGGAAGCGATGGCAATGAACAGGTACTCCACATACTTCAAAGCTACAGCATTACTGAAACTTCACCATCAGATTTTTTAGTGTAATAACAGGACACTCGTTGGGAGAGCATTAATCATCTGCAGAGATGCAGTCGGCATATTCTACAGCCCCATTCGTTGGGAGTGGGGGGGTCTTACCCCTCTGCAGAGGCACAGTCGGTGAATTCTACAACCTAATGCCGACTGGGCAAAATAGCATAAAGAATGCGTTGGCTGAAACGTTATGTCAGGAAAAAAAATGACGAAAGAGAGAATCAGTTGAATTTTCCAAAGGATTCTTGGTCTGTGTTAAGGACAGTACAATTAATTGTAGTCAGAATAATTATTTTTCGTATTCTCCTTTATTCTCAGCATGATTAATTGACTCATGCTAATAAACGACAATTACACAAGCGTCACTCTTATTAATAAAGATGTTATTCGTGAACTTTCTGAACTAATCTATTTGTTTTCTTTCTTTCTTTTTTTTAGTGTTCGGCGTTGCAAAAGACTATATTTGCTAACGTTTCTTTCCAAGCAATGCATTTAGTCACAATCCCCTGCCAAAGAAAAATAAACAAACCGTGTATCTGTTTCTTGAAGTTCTATCTTTTAGGCAACACTCCTTCCTTATATTAAAGAAATAATATCCGTAATCAAAACTTACGCTGAGAGCAACCACTAGCGAAAGTAAAAATTTCAGGACACACCTAATACGTTAAGAAAAGTGCTTTTTCAACATAAAAACGATCAAGAAAACCAAACTCTATTAGAAATGAAAAAAGAAGAAAAGTTTTCTTTCGTCACAACGAATTTTTTTCCGCAAAGTTCAAAAAGATATCATCATCATTACCATCAGCGTCATCATCAAGGCATACTGATTGCAAGGATTTCCTTGACTCTTTCACTCTCTCTCTCTCTCTCTCTCTCTCTCTCTCTCTCTCTCACACACACACACACAGACACAGAAATACATACACACACACAACTATAATTACACACCATCCATTCCTATCAGCAGTCACTCCAGATAAATCTTCTAGACTACATTCTGTGTCCACACAGCGTTAGTGAATGTAAGTTTTTTATTAGTTGGTCATCACTGGTGCGTCAATATGCAGAAATCTATGGAATATCATCACTTTTAAGTTCGTCGCTACTTCTTCAGTTTTAGCCATCAGGTTTTGCTCGTCTTATTTAAGATAGTTTGCAAGATGGGTGATAAGTGGCCATACAGCTGCTACTTTGCAGGGTGCTGCTTTCAGGATTTGTTCAAAACTGTACGCTTGCCCAGTCAGCTGGTGCTGTAGAATACACTGACTGCTCCTCTACAGAAGGGTAAGACCCCCCTAACGAGTGGCCTGGATATGACACTAAACAATCTGATGGTGAGGTTCCAGCAGTGCTGGAGCTTTGGGGAATGCGGAATACCCTTTCATTGCCATCGCTCCCAGGTCCACTCTGGCCCGGAGTGGTAGCACCTGATAGGGCCCTATCTATGGGTTAAATAGAACTAACAGCATAATTATGCTAAACTGAATTGAGTAAACTGAATAGCTAGAAATAGAAACGTTTTTGACAATTAAACCGTACTTACACTTAAACTGCGTGCTCATGCTTAACTAAATTATTTCAAATAGAACTGTTTTTCGACATTAAAACTGTATTTACACTTAACTCAATTATTACATATAACTGATTGAATAGTTTGAAATGGAAATGTTTTTGACAATTAAACTCTGTACTTATGCTAAACTGAATTGTTTTAAATAGAACAGATTATTTATATAAAAATGGATTTGGCGTTAAATAACCTACAAAGGTTGATATGCCATAAAACCAAACAAACCAAACCAAACCAAACCAAAACTGCAAGCAACATCCTTATGTAGTTCCAATCTTGATTTTTCTCCTTGTTTTTCGTTTAAAAATCAAAATAGTGCAGTCATTTAATAGTTCTGATCCAGATAAAGCTCGCTAGAATTACCATTTCCTTTTATTGGAGAGATCAGATTTTCATGTAGTCGATAACCTGCCAATAGTAGTCCATGCTTTACCTATGCGTATGTTGACATCGCTTTCAGTAAATGAACTATTACTACCGGGTAGATAAGATATTGCTACCTGACGAAAATTTGATATTTTCAACATAGTATCAACACATTTATCGCCGTATTACTATTTACAACACTTTACTTAGTCTAATACGATTGACTCAAATGTCTAAAAGTACCTGCTCTTAAGATGTGGTCACCCAAGTACTAACAGGCTCATTGTTGCTTAACTATCAGGGTTTTCAGCTTGATTTGAGGATAAGTAAATTAGTCTATATATTTATCAAACCTTCCGTACTGCAAGGTCAAGTTTAGGTATATGAAGCGAGGTCAATTTTAAGCAGAGTTTGACTGGCTTAAATTCAAAGTTGTCTTTCTCCCAGACTGGTTGCCATACCAAGGTTAACGAACCCAGTCTGCTCTACTGGAGCGAGAATACTTGTATTCATATCTTTCCAAATGGTATTGGTGCAATGTGAAATATAAACCGCCTAATCCAGGATTTGAACTTGAGCTGGCGTGTCCATTTCCATTGACGATAACCATTACACCAATTTAATAAATCTTCGCTTACAGTACTTGCTCTTTTGTAGGAGTCACTCACTGAAATATCGAATGGCCAGATTATATCTGACCATGTCGGCTGGGGTTGCAGAATACACCGACTGCATCTCTGCAGAAGAGTAAGACCCCCAAAGAGTGTTCTGGATATGATACTAAATAATCGGATGGTGAGGTAACAGTAATGCTGGAGTTTTGGAGAATGTGGAGTATCCCTTCATGGCCATCACTCCCAGGTCCACTATATCCCAGAGTAGTAGCAACTGATAGACTCCTAACTATGAATCGAATAGAACTAAACTGTGTAATGCTAAATTGAATTACTTAAAATTGAAATGTTTTGAGATTTAATCTGTGAACTTATGCTTAACCGGATAGTTTGAAATAAAACTATATATATATATATATATAGAGAGAGAGAGAGAGAGATTTGACATTAAATAACCAAGAATGGTTGATGACCCATAAAACCAAAATCAAACAATAATGACTGTTTAATCTCGGTGCTCTCGCTTCGTTATTTTGTTTCAGCGTTTTTTCTACAATTAGCGTATGTAATGCTTGACTGTGTGATGTCTCGTACAACTGTCCCGTAGATACCCTGATAAATAAATATTTACATCCTTCTACTTCCATAGTTTGTCTCCGACTTGATACAGTTTTGATTTTATTTTTTTAATGACATATCAAACTCGTGTGTTATTTAATACCAAACCCATGCTTGTAGGAGAACAGATCGGTTGGTTGGTTGGTTGGTTGGTTTTAGGCGTATCAACGTTTTTCGGATCATTTAAAGCCAAATAAAGTCAATTTGATAAAATTTTTAAAAAATTCAGTTTAGTGCAAGTAGATCACACCATTGAGCTATTGATTAGAGTATTCATCAATGGTCCGTGAGACAAGGGCTCGATCCCTGGTTGAGTTACACCAAAGACTTAAAAATGGTACTTGATACCGTTTTGCTTAACGCTCAGAATTATAACGTAAGGATCAAGGGTAAAGTTGAACAATTCCAAAAACCGAATAGAGCTCTCCCCTACAGCTCAGTAAAGTAGCTATTGAAAAGGGAGCCTTCGGGTCACCCTCGACTACGGACGCCAACTTTACAATTTTATAAGAATAGTTTCTTTTTTACACATAGTTAAATGTCTAAAAAGTTCTATTTCAAACAATTCAGTTAATCAGATCTACACAGGTTCAATGTTAAAAACACGTCTATTTCAAACAATTTAGTTTAGCATCCAAAAACAGTTCTATTTTAAATAATTCATTTTAACACAAGTACACAGTTTAGTTCTATTTGATCCTATCAGATACTTACCCTCGGGGCCAGAGTAGAGCTGGAAGCCGTGGCAATGAAGGGGTCCTCTGCATTCCCCAACGCTCCTGCATTACTGGAACCTCACCATCAGATTTAGTGTAATATCTTGGACACTCGTTATGGCGGTGTTAATCCGCTGCAGAAAAGTAGTCGGTGTATTCTACGGTCCCAATGGGGCAATGAACAGTTCGGGTACTATTTATCTGAGAGCTGGGAATAAAAGACTCCATACCTTTGCCAAAGGTATTATTTCAAAAATGTTCGTAAGATTACGACTGGAGTTCGAACTTATAAATGGCCACTTCGCCACCGTGACTTTGAAGATTCCAAAATGAATGGAGCAAGCTGTAAATGCACAAATAATAGTTAGTTTTATACTTAAAGAGGGTAATTAACAAAGATTCTGTTTAAAACCAAATTTGCATTTTAAAACGATTATTCAGTCTTGGAGGAGTTAGAGTTCCTGTGAAGAAGTAGTTGACGGACTAGACTGTGACATCGTTGTAAGCGAGTTCGAACCTCAGTCACGCTATTACATTAACTTTCGGACTAATACCTTTAGGAAAAATCTGAAGTTTATCCCCACTAGCTATGGGTTAAATAGTAACACTACTGTTCTTCGACTAGAATAGCTTTTACATTAAATAACCTACGTCGGTCGATATGCCATTAAAAACAGAAACAAAAAAAAAATCAAGCTCTGATTAGATGATTTTTTTCATAACAGTTGGCCTATGCAGTTAGATATAAGAACTTTTCGCAGTCATTTTGAAGTTAGTCTTTTTTAATTAAATAGCATTTATTAACGTTTTCATGATGAGTGAGGAATGAGATTATATCATTTTAACGCCTTTATAACCGTAACGCTATTAGCGTCTCGAAGAAAGTCGGCCATACGAGGAGATAACGATGAGATGAGATTGTTTATATCAGGAAAGGAAAACTCAAACTGGTGGTCATGGAAAAACTTGAATCAATATTCTTTTCGTGTAAGAAATCAGATAAATTATCGCTTTCCTGGCAAAAGATTGCCGACTGATGGGAATTCTTATGTTAGTCGGGAGAAGCAAACAATCATCCCGAGAAACAATAAAGAAAATCTCACTTTTTTTATGTTTGATTTCTAGAGAGATTTATTGTGAGATTTTCAGTTCACTTTCAATATCAAAGAATTTTCCATGTTTTCTGTTGGTTGGCACAGAACATTTCTCAGCTAAGAACTTTGAGGTTTATTTGCTGAACCTCAACTCACTACAAATTACCTCTCTCGTTGGCCTCCCTGGCATTCGAGATGGATAGGTTATTGTAAGTTCATCGCCTGATCCCACAGGGCCTCAGCTCAAGGAAAGTACATGCTTAGCAGGGCTAAGTTTATCACTTGGTGCCTAAGGCCGTGGGGATTAAACATTTTTGTGACAGCCACGAATACCTACCACATTAATATTACTTTTGTAATATTACCCCCCTCACGCCCCACATACATTACATCCTCTTTCTCGAACCTTTTCACTTCTTGGCCGGCCGGCTGGTGATCAACTAGTGGTTCCAAGGGGGGTAACGCACATTTCTTGCCACTACAAGAATACGATCGAGGGGGCCGGAGAAAATAGAAGCTCAACGAACAAACACTTGGGGTTAACTCAAGAGCAAAAAGAGGAGTTATGCGACACTAGATTTCCGATAGCTTATATGGACTAACGCTAGCATGGGTTACTAGCGAAACTTCCACAAAGCAACTGGAATGCCGACTCATCTAGACTCGATCCTCCTGCACTGGTCTGGACCCCATTTCCTCCCACTGGTCTCACCGCTCCGGTGTCCGGTGTCGACTGCCCCTGTCCGTGGTTCCACGACAACTGCTTGTCTGCTCCTTTCTTCAACCAACTCTCTTCTCGCGTCCCGTTACCTCTTCCGGCCACGCCGCGATTTCAAGTCCAAAAACCCTTTGTCTGGTTTCGCGCCAAAACAGATAAAGGGATCGTCTGCTTGGCGGGCCACCTATATAGTGTAACACTTTGTGTCAAATCTAACTCGGTGATATATTTGGTCAATCTATACTTTAATTTGCACTCTGCGGGTACTTCCTTTTTAAATGGAATTACCCATCATTAAACCAACCAAATGGCATGCTATAATTTGTAGGCTTTTCTTTATTTTTAAAGTGATCCTTCCCCCAAGCATCAGGACGTGGTGACAACGTGACCTTAACATTCCGATTCTGTATTTTGAAATTAAAGCATATTTGATTATCTGGTATCAACTACTATCAGATGACCGTGATATTTCTCTCCCATTACTATGCTTCTAATTTTTTAGAAGCCGGTTACTTTACATGCTAACAGAATATCGATTAACATTTTAAAAAATAGTTATTCCTAATATTCTCAAATGGATTCTTTACCAAAAGAAGGTTGGGGATTATGGAAGGCAGGGGGATTGTTGTAAGATAATTAATACAAAGAATGTTTGCGATGTTAAATATAAGACGACTCATCTGATTTTCTTAGTCTGGTTACTTTGTTTAATGGCTTATTAATCTTCGAGGGTTATTTAATATCAACGCCACCCTTGTAAAATAATAGTTGGACTGGAGTTCGAGCTGGCTTATATAGATATCGCAGTCCAGTACGGAAGACAGTACTTCCTTCAGGAAAATTTCATATCATAAAACTGTGTGCAAATATTCTTAAACTGCAACTGTTTCTTGAAACTATATTAGAGCTTGGAATTTATTAGTGTTAGAGCGGAATACTTGAAACCATATACCTATAGACAGACTATTTGGGTTAAGAATAGGTTACTCGAATTCATAATATTTTACAAATGATTAATATTATTTTCTTGATAAATATATTTGCTAACAAGAAGGACCTAAACTAAGTATGCTGTCAAACCGAACACAAAGAACCACCGAACCAACGACCCAACTAAACAAGCCAACCACCTAAACAACATCCAACCAACCATTCAGCCACCAAGCCGTCAACCAACAAAATAAACCAGCCGACCAACCAAACACTGAACCAACCAACCTCCTTATCACTTTCTAACCAACCAATTATTCGAAAACAAACAAACAAGTAAACAAACCAACAAAAACAATTGTTCTATTGATGAAATCATTTTTTAACAACGAAGGATCAGAACAAATTTTTAGTTTAACTTTGTTGTATAGACGACGATAGAACCCGAGGTCCAAATTGGGTGCGTCCGACTTTGTTTTATATTTCTTCTGGAGAAATCTTATTTCTCTTCCTGGCAATATGGAGGAAAAAGACAGAGCTAAGAGGCAATTATTCTTCACGCGGTTTGTGGTTTTTATGATAATGGCATTTCTATACATTTTGTAAAAGATGTATTATTAATTATTTTGAATGTAAGCCTCGAGCTTTCAATGCAAACGTCCTTTATCTAATTAAAAATGTCGGCTTTAACGTTAAGCTTTTCTTACTTGCGGCAAATCAAAGAGTTTTGCAGAGAAAAGCATTTACTGACGATGTATTGGCAATAGTAATGGAAACTATTTTCATTTCTTTCTCATTTTTTCTATTATTTGATTTTCAAGAGACAAACTTTTTTTAATTGATTTGAAGATGAAATGTATAAAAATTTACTGAAAAACAAAAAACGTCAGTTACAGTTGTTGCTTTCATTGACAATTGAAGCTGACACCGATTCAAACAAAAAACAACGTTTACTTTTGAGATAGTCGGGGACACAGCTACCTATGCAATGGTGGTTTAAACTTAAAATTACAGTTTTAATGTACCAACGTTTAAGCAGGCTAGTCGGTTGGGGCTGTAAAATTTACAAATTGCATATCTGCAGAAAGGTAAGACCCACTCCAAACCACTGTCCTGGGTATAATGCTAAATAATCTGATGGTGAGGCTTCAGTATGCTTGAGATTTGGGGAATACAGCGTAATCCTTCATTACAATCGTTCCCAGGACTACTCTGGCCAGGAGTGGTAGCACCTGAAAGCGTTGAATCAATGGGTCATATAGAACTGTTTGCATTTAAAATGAGTACAAACAAATGACGTGTCCTGAATTGAACTGTTTTAAATAGAACTCTTTGATCATTTAACTGTATGTAAACAAATGTCTGATGTTAAATTGAATTATCAGTGATACATAATAACACTTGGAACTTTTTATCTTTGTTGATTTATGTCTTCAAGAAATATAGATATGCTGTATCAATATTTAACCAGATTTGGTATCAAATAACCTGAAATGGTTGATATGCAATCAAACCTAATCCAACCCAACTTAATTAAAGTTTATAATATCAACTATTCCTATTTAATAATTACCCAGTTGGCTGACTACAACTCTGCAGAGGGGTAAGACCCCACCTCAGGAGTGTCCTGGATATGACACTAAACATGAGGTTCTGGGGCTTTGGGGGATGCGGGGTACCCCTTTATTGCCATTGCTCTCAGGTCTACTCTGACACGGCGTGGTAGCACCTGATAGGGCCCTATCTATGGGTTAAATAGAACTAACTGCATACTTATGCAAAACTGAATTGTTTGACTTAACTGAATAGCTTGAAATAGAAATGCTTTTGACAATTAAACCGTACTTACATTTAAACTGCGTGCTTATGCTAAACTGAAACCTTGCTTACATTTGAACTGCGTCCTTATCCTAAACTGAATTATTTGAAATGGAACTGTTTTTTGACATTGAAACCGTATTTACACTAAACTGGAATGTTTGATATAGACCTGTTATGATATTTAACAGTAGAATTGCTTGCCTAAACTGAGTAGCTTGAAATAGAAATGTTTTTTCACATTTAAACTGCGTACTTACTCTAAATTGAAATGTTTGAAATAGAAGTATTTTCATAAAAATGGATTAGGCGTTAAATAGCCTACAAAGGTTGATATGCCATAAAACCCAAACAACCTAACATAATCTAACATATTTAATAAGAATATTCTATAAACAGTTACATTTACAAGCCTTTCTTTCTTTCCAATACCAACCATTTTAAAATATAACTATTTGACCCAAGTATGTAAAACAGACAGAACTTATCTGTGTTAATGTGGACCTGGGAATAATGGCAATTAAGAAATGATCCACACTCTCCTAAGATCTAAGATTGAAGTATCACAAGTGACTGCTGTTTACTGTTACATAAAGGAAACTTCTTGTTTTAGGATTGGGGATCTTCCAAGCTCCAAATATAATGTGATTTCAAGAAATGATAATACCTCAAACGAAAAGTAAGTGAAAAGAAATATTACAGGGGATAGCGAATTGTCTTTTAGATAAATATAGTATCTCGAGGTATCACTGTCCGAAGATATCTGTTTTAAGAGATAACTTTGTACAGTGATACCTCAAGATACGAAATTAATTCGTTCCATAAGGGATTTTGTCTCTAAGAATTTTTGTATTATGGGTCAGGATTTACCCTCTAAACGACGAAATTCGCTCCAGCCCCCAAAAGCAGTCTTATAAAGTATAAATATTGTACCCACTCGAAAGAATATGTTCGTTAATGACAACATAGTTATTTATATAAATGTTAAAAGACAATGAGAAAATAATAAAATAAACGAAAATTTATAATAAAATAAATGTCAGTACAAATAATGACACTCAACCTTTCAAGTCGGGCACTTTCGATCTTCGTTTTCGTATCTTGAATATTTTTTTCTTTAAATGAAATGGAAATTTATTCGAAGCTCATTTCATATTCCGATTTTTTTCGTATAACGGGGTTTTCGGAAGTCGAGTTTCTACTGTATTCAGTAATTTATGTTGGCCGACCATTGTCAAGGGCGACCTGAAAAGGAAGGTGATACTTCTTTCTCTGGATTGCTCCACTTACCCTTAATCCGTCCTTATAATGTTGCGGGTTACGAAAGGAGGCATGGAGCACCATTTTTGAGTCTTGGTATGACTCAACCAGGAATTGATCCCCAGTCTCCCGGGCTATTGGCGAATACTCCAACCATTATGCCAAAGGGGTTGGCTAAGGCCAATGTGCCGATTTTTCTTCTGGATAAATAACAGATCAGTTAGTAAAGGAAATCCATCTAGGGAATTCGATAATAATTCAGAATATCGATCATTCCTTTTATCTGTTATTTGGAAGGATCTGGGCACTGTCATATAGTCCTTCATTCAATCATCAAAATTCATGAATCACCCCCTTCCTCTTTTGTATTTGAATCTTACGGATGTATAAAATTTAGAGCTATCCACTGTTACTGGTATCATATAACCTAGTACTATCTGCCCCATGGGGGTATTGCAGAGCGTACAACTTCTATGATAGAAGTTGGAAGAAAATAAATGATTTTAAAAGAGTATTTTTTCATTATCAAAATATCACTCTAAGATGGTGGAATTTGACCTGGATACGAAAGGGCTCCGATTGCCAAATCAATTTCAAGACTCGGTACCAAATATTTCTCATGACCAAACCAGATTAGAGACGAAGAAGAATTAAATCATTTAAGTTTAAAAATAAATATCTTCAATAAAATATTTCATATCTTATAGCTTTTGAAATAACTGGATGGTTTCATGGATACAGATACAAAACTTGGAGGGTAAAAATAAATCCAAGATAATTTTACGACTGAATTATTTGCACAAGGTTCTATCTAATAAGTATAAATTTAAAAAAAAATAATGGTTTTCCTTGAAAGAAATATAGTTTAAATGGCCACTCGGAAAATAAAAGAAATAATACTTCTTCCAAAGAAACTGCTTCAGGTATTTACAAACATTCTTTATTTAAATAAACATAGACTTTCTCTTCACTCCAGGCGTTCCAAACAGTGCGATTTTCGTATCAAACTATAGTGTGGAAAAATTGTCTTTATTTTGGAGAGCGCACTTAACCGAGTCTGTGACTGAAGTTTCAATTTTTTTGTTCATTGTATTGATTAGTCTATACGTTTTTAACGCATCTCTTTCAGTATTTCATTTCATTATTTTCGTGGCTATAAGTATTATCTTATCTTTTACGAGTTTTTTTTTTTTACACCAGTAGCAGCGAGTAGATTTTCATTGATGTCTCCTCAGCCTTCCAGTACTCTTCTAAAAATTCTTGCTGATTTAGTATGACATAATTATTTTTAGTTTGAGTGACACATGTATTCTTAAAACATCAGGAATATTCTAAATATTCTAACTTATCTTGAGTGTTCTTCCGTCTGTATGATCTCGATTCTTTTTCAGTTTTCTCAAGTTCCCCCCCATCTCTTTTCCATGATATGGGAACCGTTCAAAGGTCACCAAAGAAAATTGATATCAAGGTCGCCTTCATGTGCCACAGCCTTTTACATCCAAATATTTGTCTGTCTATTAGCTTTTATAGTCAGTCAATAACCCTTTCAAACATCAAAATCTACAAGATAACATGTCCTTTCTTTTTGTTGATCATTAGCAGGTATTGAATTTCAGGCTGGATTGGGTGTTCAGCTCGTATCTGAAAGAATTTTATACATTTCATTTGTAAAGAGAGAAAGGTTTTGTTATTTACCATCTGTTAGCATTTTCAAATTTAAATTTCTGGCACAATTCCCAGTGGGCCCCTGTTCATACCCAATCGTACCAAGCTTTTTATTTCTTTGGTTGTTTCAATGGCATATCAACCTTCTTGTGTTATCGAATGTCAAATCCAGCCTTCTTAAAGAACAGTATTGATACTATTTAACTCATAGCTTGGAGGATAAGGGGATTCATACCTTTCCCAAGGGTATTTATCCGCAGTTGAGCATAATAGCACAACTGGAGTTCAAATTTGTTTACTACAATCCCGCTTTAACAATTAACACAAGGACACCCGCTTTAGTGTTAGTTTATTGTATTCACAATTTATCCAATTGAGAGTTCAATTTCTATCACTACATAGCCTACATTTGCTATTCTTCAATGTCTATTTTTGTTTGGTTATAATTGTTTTACTCTTTGGTATTTTTTCACTGCTAGTAGCGAGGTTTTTTTTCATTTCTAAGTGACAGCAAGTCTTCTTGGTTCTGTAGAACGCTTTGAAGAATTCTATCTGATCTCAGCTGTGATGTAATACGGAGGGTCTAAATATTTCCTCCAATTTATATTTTTCCCAGTTACTTTTCTAGGTATTCAGAAATAGTTCCGATTTCACTCTTTGTATTATTTTGGTTTAGTTTGGTTTGGTTTGGTTTCTTTGTTTAATGGCATATCAACCATCGTAGATTATTAAACGGCAAAACCATGCTTATAGGAGAACAGTAGTAGTGGCGCTCATTGAAGTTAGAGATATAGGAAATCCCCCCAACTACCTAAAACTCTTCTGTATCTTAAAAAAATGTTTGTAAGAGAATTTTTTAGAGTTCATTGAAAAGCAAAACATCATTAAAAGACAAGCTTTTAAAAAATACAATTTGTCGAAAACATTATGAAAAATATTGAGGATGTCAAAAATGAAATATGTAGATGAATTCAGTTATATTGACTGGTTTTTGTTAATTTTTTCGAATCAATTGAATCGATTTCTTCCTCTTTGCTTACAAAAAATAAAAAGATAAATAAATAACAGTTTGTCAGTTCAATATTTTCATTTAAGATGCACTCAGAAATGACAAATAAATAGATAAACGACTGATAAGGAATATTACATTATTGAAGTGTTTACACGTACATAACAAATTCCAATACTTTTTTTCTATTCTTCTGTACTGATCAATACATTTCTTTATCTTTTCAATCAATGAATAGTTTAATCCATAATATACGAACAGAAATGTTTTTCTTCGTCTCTGCTTTATAAACAGATTGTTAAAAGTTTGAAGCCTGTAACGTATTTCAAGAAATTGTTATGACACATACAGAACATCAGATCCTCAATCTATCCTATGTATGTGGTCTTCAATATACATCTAAGCATTATTTTGGTGAGTTATTTAACGGTCCATCGACACTTTATGGGTAATCTAATGTTGATATTTCCTTCATTAATGAATGGTTGTTAATAATCCAAACTTTATATATGTCGTAGCCAATTTGTCTGGAGCTGGAGAATACACCGACTGCATCTCTACGTAGGGGTAAGACCCCACCACCAACGAGTGTCCTGATATGACATTAAACAATCTGAAGGTGAGGTCCCGGTTATGCTAGAGCTTTGGGGAATTCACAGAAACCGTTCATTGACACCACTATCAGGTCCACTGGGGCCCGGAGTAGTAGCTCCAGATAGGGTCCTATCTATGGATCAAATAAAACTTAAATGTGTACTTATGGTAAACTGAATTGTTTGAAATAGAACTCTTTATATTTATAAAAATGGATTTGGCATTAAATAACCTACAATTGTTGATATGCCAGAAAACCAAACCAAAACAAACCTATTTATATGTCCATCATGGAGAAAAAGGCAGACTAAACTATTAGCGAAGGCGATCACGTGACTAGTGAATAACAGGTTTGATTGTGACATCTATGATAACGATTAGAATTCCAGTCGCTCTTTCACTTTCACTTTTGAATTAATACCTTCAGGAAAAGAATGAAGCCACTTTTCCTCCAACTATCGGACAAATAACACCATTGCTATTCTTCTACAAGGATGGCTTTGGCATCAAAACTTACGAAGGTTGATATGTCATTAAACAAAGAATCCAAACTGAACCAAATATTTTAATGAAATGTATATAATACATACATGAAGTTGATTAAGGAAGAATTAATTCCAATAGCATATCAACCCGCCTATGATTGTTTTAAGTCTAGCAGTTAGGGAATCGCATTCATTGAAGATTAATATTTACATTTTATGTATAATTGTTTCAAACTAGTTTATTTTATCACTTGGTCCTATCGAATCTGAAGTATTTTTAACAAGTTTCTATGAACCATTGATGAAACCATACCAAGTAATAGCACTCCTGCTATGAGTAGACGTGGGAGTAATGATAATGCAGGGTTACCCCACACTTACCAGTGGCCTCCATGTCAATGCACACAAAACGGAATATATGTGCTATAATCAAACAGGCGACATCTCCACACTAGACGGAACCCCTCTGAAACTAGTAGACAAATTCTCTTACCTAGGATGCAGCGTCTCATCAACCGAAAAGGACATCGACACGCAGCTATCGAAGGCATGGGCAGCTATCAATTGGCTATTGATCATATGGAAATCAGACCTAACCGATAAAATTAAAAGCAGTTTCTTCCAGGCAGCTGTCGTATCGATACTGCTACATGGATGCACTACATGGACGCAAACTAAACGGCTGGAGAAGAAGATAGACAGCAATTACACAAAAATGCTGCAAGCAATATTGAACAAGTCCTGGCGGCAACACCCTACAAGGCACTAACTATACGGCCACCTGCCTCCCATCACGAAAACTATCCAAGTTAGACGAACCAGACAGGCAGGACACTGCTGGAGAAGCAGGAACGAGCTCATAAGTGATGTACTCCTATAGACCCCCGCATATGGCCAAGCAAAAGCAGGGCTACCAGCTCGAACATTCATTCAGCAGCTATGTGAGGATATGGGATGTAGCCCTGAAGACCTGCCAGAGACGATGAACGAAGGGAGAAGTGGCGAGAGAGGGTCAGGGATATCCGTGCTAGCGGCACATGATGATGATGATATTAACACATAAAAATTACTTTTAAAGATCAATTAAAGTGCCGATATTTTTCAAAAACTAATTTGTATGCTTTATTTCTTATGCGTTTGAAATTTTCACTTGTGTACTGTATTTTTTGGTTACTTGTGAACATCCAGCATATAAGGTTACTTTAATAAGGAATTAGAGTGAGAACAACTATTGATAAAATCAAAGAAAACGGTTTCAAGCTAACAAAGGAAAGAAGCAGAAGGTACCCCGCAAAAACAATTACCGACGCCCACTACGCCGTTGATATAGCGCTTCTGGCAAATGCACCCGCCCAAGCCGAAACTCTGCTATATAATCTGGAATGAGCTACTGCAGGCATTGGCCTTCATGTCAATGCACACAAGACGGAATATATATGCTTTAATCAAACAGGCGACATCTCCACACTAAACAACAGCTCTCTGAAAATAGTAGACAAATTCACCTACCTAGGAAGCAGTGTCTCATCAACCGAGACGGACATCAACACGCAACTAGTAAAGGCATGGACAGCTAACTATAGGCCATCGGTCATATGGAAGTAAGACCTGACCGATAAAATGAAACGCAGTTCCTTCCAAGTAGCGGTCTGTCGATACTGCTATATGGATTCACTACATAAACTCTAACAAAACGTATGAAGAAAAAGCTTGACGGCAACTACGCAAGAATGCTGTGAGTAATATTGAATATGACTTGGAGGCAGCACCCTACAAAGCAGCAGTTGTACGCCCACCTACCACCCATCACAAAAAGTATCCAAGTTAGACGAACCAGACATTGGGGACACTATTGGAGAAGTAGGGACGAGCGTATAAATAACATACCCCTGTTGACCCCTTTACATGGACAAGCTAAATCAGGATGACCAGTTAGAACCTAAATACGGCAGCTCTGTACCGATATGACCTGCCGGAAGCAATGTATAATAGGGAAAGGTTGTGTGAGAGAGTCAGGGATATCCATGCAAATGTTGCGACATGATATATATATATATATATATATAGAGAGAGAGAGAGGGAGAGAGATGAAGAAAAGTCATTCGGAGGAGGAGCAGAGTGGATGACACGATGCCAGGGTAACAAAAGTAAAAGTTCTGCTGAGCCAGTCACGTCACTGTATTCATCGCTAATATGTAGACTAGTTGTCGAGCAGTATTCAGGAGACCGACACAAAACATCAGTCAGTTCTCCAAAGCAATGGAAAGATGAAATGATGAAATCAAGTGATTCGGGCCAATATGGAGAAAACAGGCACGATCAAGATCAAATGGAAGCATCAGACAAACTCGCCATTAAAAGGAATATATATATATATATATATATATATATATATATATATATATATATACTGAGAGCAGTAGAAATACCACCTATATTTTAATCTATCATTTTTGTGGTGCGAGGGAACTTAGGCAGCTCCATATAGGTAATATCTAACCATTTTTCTGATATGATCAATTAAAATCATAACTGATATAAGGTGACTGATATTAAAAAAAAAACTTAGTTGTTTTAATAAAGATCAACAGGCCAGAAAGTTTCTTGAAGTAGACTGGTTGTGTTCTTCCAAGAAGATTTCTTTTAGTCAATAAACCTACAGTAGTATCGATTTTCTTTCCATAACAGTATCGTTCTGGTGTAAAATGAAATGAGCAAGAACAGATCTTCGTGTAGCTCTTATAGATTCTCCAGTCTTAAAAACAATAAATTTTCCAACTGCAAGCATTCAGTGTGCACGGGTTTAAGCCATTTTCTCAACTGAATGTATCTGAAAAAAAAACAAAAAATAATTTGGAAGATGGATCTACCATTGCCACTTGCCGAAAATCAACTGTGGATAGGCTAGCATCATAAGGCCGAGGGAATTGTTCTTTATATGCAAGGGAAGAAAATATGTTTTGTCTGTAAAACAGGGATTGTTACAGATTTTAATGATAGAAGAATGTCTGGAGAATTTTAAAGCCGTGATTCATCCATTCAGATTTTTGCCTTTAATCGGATATTTAGATCTAATCGCTATGCAAACTGATTCAACCCATTTCAACCGAAATAAAGCATCTTTAATTTACGACCTTTTACATTCCGAAGGTTTCGCATGGGTTAATGGTTCTCGTCGTAAAAAACTGACCCAGCAAACTGTGTTGAATTCCTCAACCAGGCTGTTTGCATTTCACATAGACAGATGTATTTCCATAAGGTATGTATCCATCTGTTCTCTCTTGAGTTATGGGTAAATAATAAGGCAGGCGGGGTTCTTCAACCTTGGCATGGCAACCAGTCTATGAGAAGAATAAGGCCGAATTCAAACCAGTGAAATTGCTCTATAAAAGTGACCTGGGTTCGAATCCTGATCGTGTGGATGAATTGGGTAAATAGATTTTTTTTCCGGCGTAACAAGCCTTAAATCTTTTTCGCACCCCGATCCGGGACAGAGGCCTTTTCCAAAATCTGCAAAATGCGAAAACTAATGGGCTTTACCCTGCAACGCTGCTGCAAGTTTGATAGTTTCCTTTCTCTGGATATGTTTCAGCTGCTTTGTTTAAAGGCATATCAACTGTTGAGGGTTTATCAGTGCCAAATCTATTCTTGCAGAACTGTTGTACTACAATTTAATCCATAGCTGTTGGGATTGGGGTGATAGGGTTTATGCCTCACCCATATGTTTAAGCCTGAAAGAAAACATAATTCCGTGACTAGAGATTGAACTCGCTTATCACAATTGCGAAGTTCAGCACATTTGCCAGTTTCACCCAAGAACTCTCCCGACTTAGGGTTTGCGATTCCTGACTTTCTTTGTTTCTGTCTTTGTTTTTTTCTTCTCTCTCTCTTTCTCTGTCCCTCCCTTTCTTTCTCTCTCCCTCACTCTCTGTCCACACACACACACACACACCTATATATATATATATATAGGATTTTATTGTATTGCATTAATTTAGGGTGCTATTGCAATACAAAATAATAATTATTTGAGTTTAATTAATTACTAAGTTAAAACTTCATCGTCAGAGACCATTTTTTAATGAACACGGTGTTGGATGTTTAACATTTTGGACGTTGTAAACATGGTATCACATGGGGTTATTAAAGCGTTATGCTGTGTGTTGTAATTATGGTGCCTGGTGGGGTGTTTAAACACCATGCGGTACATGGTTACAACACTCAACATAGTTTTCTAACACCCCACGTGACACCATGCTTACAACGTTCAAAAAATATTTAACATCCAACATCGTGTTTATTTCAAAAAACCGATCTGACGATGAAGTTTTTACATTGAAATTAATTACACTCAAATGATAATTATTTTGCATTGCAATAGCCATCTAAATTAATACAATACAATAAAATGAAATAATTTGTTCAATGCTTCTGGCAAATTACAAAATACTTATATATATATATATATATATATATATATATATATGCATGCGTGTATGTGTATGTGTGTGCTTTACTGATAAACTAATACCCCCCCACAAAAAAACATTTATGTCTTCTACATGAACATGTACACCAAATCACCAAAGACGGTCATGGATGTCGTGATCAAAGGACATGCCTCCCATACACACTGACACGATGTGACTAAAATGAGACACATTACTCAGGCGGTAAGAGTCACGAATGCTGAATATATTTACTCATATAAATTCATGCCGGCAAATAATTACTGGTCACTGTTTAGTTAGCAAATCTTGCAGTGCTCGATATTCCCCAGGATGTCCATACTTTTGTTCTTGACCTAATTTAGAAAGGTTAGCTCGTCATGAGATGACGCTTCCCGATCTAAAATAGAAATCAGCTACATTTGTATAGTGAGCACTTTCTTATGGGTAGCATCACATTTTTGATCTTCTTTCAGACTAATTCAAGATTGACTTCTTGACGAACGGTCTTGATTAACACTATACTATTAGTATGCAATGGGCTGCATTCTCATTCGGTGCCACAATTTTGTGATCTTGTACCAGGGTAAGAAAAGTGGGACCAACACACCCTGAGTCGAAACCTTTGCAAGCTAGTCTAAAAATCCGTTACTACAATGCAATGACTTGGATGCACCAATTAAAAAAAAATATATGTACGGCCACTTTGTTGAGACGTAGTGCTTGTCTATCAGTCTAGTCCGATTAAGTAGGTAGATTTTATATCAATCCCTATGACCTTTTACCAGACTATAAATATCAGCATAAATTTCCCCTGTTAAATAAAATAATAGTATCTTGAACCGAGGATACGCAAAGATTAAAATATCAAATTGGTGGAATGTGCTATAAATTTAATGATGAAGCGCGAAAGTTTTTTGAACATTGCCAGTGGCTTCGCCCTCAAATCAGAACAAATTCATTCCATGTGGCTGATCGAGCTTTTACTCTGCAACTGATATCCTCATTGCCTGATCAGCTTTCACGGCAAAATACCAGGCAGGTCGGTTTCAAAGCAACATGGCGACTGCTGCTGCCATCAGGTAGAGATTGTAATAGTTTGATGAGACATATTTCTCACAATGCTGACAGGCTGGCGAAGGTTTATTAAGAAGAAACGAACACTGCTCATTGCTCATGGGTTTAATTCATCCACGCACTTATCGAAGCGGATTTCTATTTCATCTTCCCTTTTTACCTATGCTTCCACACAGTCTTCTTCTTCTTCTTGTATTAATATCATCTTTCTTCTTGTGAGTTCTTCACACCAGTAGTTACTGGCGGTTTTTACTGAAGTCCACATGACAACAAGTCTACTCAGCACTCCAGGACCATTCGGAGTATTCTTTTCTATTTAAGCTGAGCTGTGATCTGAACAGTCTGAGTTCTTCGTCGCATTTCTAGTTTTTCTCTTTTTCTCTTTTTGAAACAAATTTTAGGTGCTCATATATCAGAGGTTTTTATTTTTATTCTTATTTTCATTTTATTTTATTTCCTCTCTGCAATTGTTCACACATATCACATTTTTTTCTTACACTGATCTTGAAAGATGACAATTTTTTTTCTGTAATTCAAATCAGATAAGGCTATCTGATCCGCTTTGATGCCAAGAGGATTTTTTTGGTCTTTATATTTGTTTTTCTAAGAAACTCTCTGGCGTGTGTATCTATCATCTCTCTGTACGGTTAAATGTTTATTACTTGCACGATTCCCAAGCGATCACCTTTCCCACACTGTCATACTTGCTTTTGTTAACGTTCTGTCTTTTTGCTTCATTCGCTTATGATGTATTTTACTGTTTTCTCTCACTTACTCACACACACACACACACACTCTTTCTCTCTCTTTCTCTTTCTCTCTCCCTCTCTCTCTATCCATCTATCTTTTTCATCCTACCTTTGATTTCTTTTTTCTTCTTCTTCTTCCTTCTTTTCTTTTTTTATTTTGTGAAATTCATTTCTTTTGTTTTTGGTAATTTCTTCTATTTTGCCGTCTTTGTATTTGCAATTTACTCTTCCTTTACTCCTTCACACCCTCTTCTCCTCCTCCTTCTTCTTCTTCTTCTTCTTCTTCTTGGTATAAATCAGCTTTGTCTCTAGTTGATGAAATGATTATTGAAATCCGAAATGGACTATGCCTGCAGAGTTCAAATCCTAAACGCAGATCGTATTTTACTCCATTCTTCTTCTTCTTCTTCTTCTTCTTCTTCTTCTTCTTCTTCTTCTTACTATCTATGTAAGTTATAGAAGCTTGATTATTTCTGTAAGGTGATTGCATCGCTGGGAAGAGTTATTTTTTTATCATTTTAATAAAAAAACAACATTGATTAAAAAACTCATTTTTATATTCGAAATTTCGAACACACACACACACACTCGCATGCGCGCTCACACACTCATACATATATGTGTGTTTGTGTGTGTGTAACGGATAAAAATGTGTAATTATTTTATAGCACACCGATCTACTAATTAATTTTCTTTCATTTCTTCAGATTGTGTGAAACGTTCGTTGATTATTAGACAGAGCGTAAGTATTGCAAATGAGATTTAAAATAAAATGTTGTAGTTTGTCTATTCCTGGCTTTTAATGGACCAAAAATTATTGTTAACGTGTGTATATGGGATCTTCCTTTCTATGTATCACAAATTAGTTGGCGATATGTGTATCTTAATGCTAAATGACAAAGATATTGTTTTAATATAAGAATAAATGTTCCTAGCACAAATTCGAAAATATTCTATACAAACAACAGATTAATATCTTTTTTGTCAAACTATTTTTGTGATGTTAAATGTAGACTAGTTCCGATAAATTTCTTTTGAATATTGGAGAATAACAGAAATTCCCTCAAGTTATACAAGACAAAAGAAATGACCAATCAATAAATACATGCCAATGGGATATTTACTGAAAACTGAAGAAAAACTTTTTCTATCACCTTATTTAAATGATTCAGGTAGGATCTAAATTAGAATTAAAAAATCAGTTGATTTCCTTGTGATTCTAATTATTTAAAAAGTTATTTCAAACAATCTGATTTTTGGCATAATAATGGATTGGCGTTTAGAGAGAGAGAAAGAAGTGAGAGAGAAAGAGAAAGAGTGAGCGAGCGAGCGAGCGAGAGAGAGAGAGAGAGAGAGAGAGAGATGAGCTCAGGGTTTAAAGGTTTTTTTTATCAAATTGATACCGTGAACTGAGTAGGCCGTTTGCACAATAAACTTTGCGAAAAATATGAATCCAACTTTTCTCCATCTAGCTATGGGTTAATAGTAAGACAGATTGTACTTTAAAGATTTAGTATGGCAACCAGACTTTGAGAAGGAAAACTTACGTTGAAATACGTTAAACTCCGCTTAAAAATTGATCTAGTGTCACATACTAAAGTGTTGATATATATATATATATATATATATGCGTGCGCATGTGTATGTGTGTGTGTGTGTGTGTGTGAATTATAGAATCACGAAGAAAGATTTGCCATTCAATATACTATTTACAACGAAAATTTTTGCTTTCATATATATTGTAACTATGTGTCACTGTAAAAATTTATATCGAAAGACAGGGGTTTGCTTGATTAAAGCTTTTTGAATCGCCAGTCTATAATCTTTTTCTGTGTTTGTATCTGATGTCGACCCGATCCCAAGAAATACACTGATATTTTGCTGTTCTTAAACAATAGCATCAATTTGAACGTAGCAAATTGATCTGGCCGCTGGATATCAAATTCTCGCTGTGTACAAGTTGGGACACTACTACTGTGTTTTCTTGCCTATGAAAGTCTATTCATGTCATTAAAAACGTAACTCCGTTAATGGCTAACTATGTGATATATATATATATATATATATATATATATATATATATATATATATATATATATATATATATATAAAATAAAAATCAAGTCTCTTAAATGAATGGCCCAGTCAACTAGTAATGTAGAGTACACCGACTTGATCTCTGCAGAGGGTTAAGACTTCCCCAACGAGTGTCCTGGGTATGATACTAAGCAATCTGATGGCGCGTTTCCAGTAATGCAGGAGCTTTAGGGAATGCTGAGTACTTTTTTTTAGTGCCATCGATCCCTGGTCCACTGTGACCCGGATCAGTAGCACCTGATAGGGTCCTATCTATGGGTCAAATTGAACTAAACCGTCTGCTTACGTTAAACTGAATTGCTTAAAAATAGAACTGTTTTACATTTTATTGTGCGTAAACAAAATCTGTGCTCATGGTAAACTGAATTGTTTGAAATAGAACTATTTTAAGTAATAAGATTGATTTGGCATTAAATAATCTAGTGTGATTGATATGCCATCAAACCTAACTAAACTCAAACGCTTAATAGACTTAAGAGGAACAATACATATACCATATATATTATTAATATATCCAAACAGAGAGCTCAACACAGGGCTATTAGTATATATGAATATATAGATATATATGAATATATAGATATATGTAAATACATAAAATCTCAAATGCAGACAATATATATATATATATATATATATATATATATATATATGTGTGTGTTTGTGTGTGTGTGTGTGTATATAATTGTTTTGGTTGATTTTATGGCATATCAACCACAAAAACAAGTTTTTACACACACACACACACACACACACACACACATATATATATATATATATATATATATATATATATATTTAAGAAAAACAACAAAACCGGTCACATAGGATTATAAATTTATTTCCATCCTATTAGGCATTTTTGAAATTTCCAAAAACACGAAAAAAAAATGAACAGGACTTCTTCAGATCTTTTAGATAAAAAAACTAGAATAGACACAGAAAAGTGGGAGGGGATAGAAGAGGGGTGAAGAGTTATCTCCTCATTCAGCCCACTTCCGTTTTAGATTTTAATTTCGGTCAGAAATGTAGTAAATTTATTTTAAAAAATGTAAAAAAATTTTTTTTTTTTCGTGTTTTTGGAAATTTCAAAAATGCGTAACAGGATGGAAATAAATTTATAATTCTATGTGACCGGTTTTGTTGATTTCTTAAATTTATTGCTCTGAATTATTGTTACATTGAGCTCTTTACCAGGAAAACTTAAATATTCACTCATGAATAATTTCTTGTCCTGATGGAATTACTCCCAACTCCGGTTTAACTGGACCAAAGAATACATATATATATATATATATATATATATATATATATATATATATATATATATATATATATATATATTAAATATGTATAATTTGTAATCTCACTTTGTAGATGCTTTTTAAACCAGCCTTCTTCCATACACACTTAAATGGTTTCAGCTATTCTTATCTAACACAAATATTTCATCCACTATTAATTATTTATTTATACGGAGTGAAGTGGTTATAAGAATTGCTATTTTACTCAAATTATTCAATCCCGCCGTTTTCAATAATTTGCATACCACTTGATGGTTTTAAATATTGCTATGTATCGCTAACAATTCAATTAAACTGCTGTCATTTGTTTACACACAATTAAATGATTAAACAATTCTATTTCTAACAATTAAATTTACGATAAATCACTTTTTTGTACACTATTTAAATATTCAAACTGTTCTCTATTCGACCCATCGATAGGACGCTATCAGTGGACCTAGGGACGATGGCAATAAAGGCGTACTCCAAATTCCCCTAAGCTTGAAGGTTAGAGCCACGTCATCAGATGGTTTAAGATTATATCACATGGTTTAAGGTTATATCAGGGGACTCTATTTGACCCATCGATAGGACGCTATCAGTGGACCAAGGGACGATGGCAATAAAGGAGTACTCCAAATTCCCCTAATCTTGAAGGTTAGAGCCACGTCATCAGATGGTTTAAGGTTATATCAAGGGACTCATTAAGGGAGGGGTCTTACTCCTCTGCAGAGATTTAGCCGGTGTATTCTACAATCTTACCCGAATGGACTTTCTATCCAATTGTTTTATATATATATATATATATATATATATATATATATATATATATATATATATATTCTTTAAGAAAAACAACAAAACCGGTCACATAGGATTATAAATTTATTTCCATCCTGTTACGCATTTTTGAAATGTCCAAAAACACGAAAAAAATTAACAGGACTTCTTCAGATCTTTTAGATAAAAAAAAAAAATAGAATAGACACAGAAAAGTGGGAGGGGATAGAAGAGGGGTGAAGAGTTATCTCCTCATTAAGCCCACTTCCGTTTTAATTTTTTCTTTCGGGTAGAAATGTAGTAAATTTATTTTAAAAAAATTTTTTAAATTTTTTTGTTTTTTAATTACATTTTGACCTAAATTACAGATTTTATATTGAATAAGATTTAAACTTTAATTAATAACTTTACGTAATGATGCAGTAATAGATATATTAAAGTAAAACAAATATTTGATTTATTTAAAATATTTAAAAATTTCAAAACTATTTAGAAACCATTAATCAGTTACACTTTTTATACGTATGTATTATATGCTTTTTCACAATTTTCTATCAAACATTTTATTTTATTTATTCAATTACATTAATTCTCAATTTAACTCTATGCTTTTTTAAATAGGGCTAAATTTAAACTATAAATAATTAACAATATTCACTCATGAATAATTTCTTTTCCTGATGGAATTACTCCCCACTCCGGTTTAATTGGACCAAAGAATACTATATATATATATATATATATATATATATATATATATATATATATGTGCACGTGTGTGTGTGTGTGTGTGTGTGTGTGTGTGTGTGTGTGTGTGTGTGTGTGTGTGTGTCCGGAAAAAGCCAAATGCAGAAAAAAAGACAAGATAATAATATAGATAGTAAAAACGACAATACTAAAAACATCAAGGTATTTTTATTGCAATTAGTTTCATGGACGCAGCCAAGGAATGCCAAGAATACCAAATGATTAGAAATATCCCACCTCTTCTTAAAATCGAAGAAGCCGGCGCCACCCTCGAGAATGTTATAATGATCTCATTGAAACTGAAGCCGTTACACAATGTTAATTAATGATTCAGCAGTCATACATTAACTTTGTTTTAAACACTTCAGAATGAAAAAAAAAAAAGTAAAACAATTAACACCGTTTTTACATTGTTTAAAACTATGAATATGTGGTTGGGTCACAGAGAGGTGGTTGGGTTCTATTCTTACCAAGTTTGTATGGAAATTAGCAAAGGAAATTTTCACGTGAAACGAAGCGTCAATAAAAGAAGCAAATTGTAAACGTAACAAAGTGTCCTCGTAGTGTATTGCTTAAAGCGATGGACTGCAAAATCGTAGTAAATGGTTCGGACTCCAGTCGCGCTATTACATTCACTTTCGGACAAATACCCTTGGGAAAGGTATGAACCCCTTTATCCTACTAGCTATGGGTTAAATAGTACCACTACTGTTCTTTAGGAGAATAGCTTTAGCTTTAAATAACCTACAAAGGTTGATATGCCATAAAACCTAACCAAAGTAATAAAGATTTTGAAATGCAACAAAATTGACTTTTATGTTCTAGGATCATTAAATAAGTTTCCAGATTATTTTCGTATGGGCACTTTTATTGATAGTACACACAAAAAACTCTAGTCCCCTTCGAAGTAATCTCCTCCGGGTGCAATGCACTTGTACCATTACAACAACTTTTGAAAGGCCCCATGGAAGTCCTCTTGTGTGAGCATGTCAATGACCTTCGTCACAGCCACATTCATCTTCTCAATTGTCTCATAACGACAGCCTCTGAGCTTAGGGAATAACCAAAAGTCACAGGGAGCAAGGTCTGGACTATTGGGAGGGTGAGGAACTGTCTTGATACCCATCTTGGTCAAATTGTCTGGGGTTGTGGACTGGTACATTGTCCTGGTGGAAATGCCACTGACCCGATTTGAAATGTGCTTGCCTCTTCCCAAGGAATCTCTTCCTGAACCCCCTTAAAACCTCAACATATTACCCTAACTCTAACCCTTTGGCCAATCAACTCTGGTGTATTGACTTCCTTACTCTTCCCACACCTCTGATCATCCCTCACAGACTCCCTGCCTTCCTTGAATCCCTTATGCCACTCAAAAACTGATGCTTGATTCATGCAAGATGCTCCAAAAGCAGTCTGAAGCATTCCATACGTCTCTGGGGCATTTTTTTCAAGTTTAAAACACAATTTTATTGCATATCGTTTTACTAAAGTTTTCTCACGTCCAGATTGCATTTTTTAAATTCACCAGCAATGACAATCAGGCTTTTGTAAGGTGTATTCCAATGGCTGCTGTAGCTGTTCCTTTGAATCTGAAATCATAAAAATTGGTCAGTCATCTCATAAGATGTATAGCAACAACATAGTGAATTTTCAAGAGTCAACGACAGTTTTAAATGCATGTACAAAAAAGTCTGGAGATTTATTGAATGCACCGCGTATATATATTATCAGTGGCATTCAATGAGCAACATGACCCAAAAGATGTGGTATGGTTACGAATTTTTTAATGTAAAGGTTCGATAGTACACTAACAACTTACATGTCTATCTGTTCTAAAGTTCTTCGATGAAAAGCCTCTAAGAATGATTTTCCCTGTCGACTTGGTCTGTAGAATACACCGGCTGCATCACTGCTGATGAGTAAGATCCACCACCAACGAGGGTCTTGGATATTACACTAAACAATCGGATGGTGAGGTTCCAGTAATGCTTAAGCTTTGAGGAATGCGGAGTACACCTTCAATGCCATTGCTCCCAGGTCTACTCTTGCGTGGAGTGGTAGCACCGGATAGGGACCTATCTATGGGTCAAATAGAACTAAACTGTATACCTATGCTAAACTGAATTGTATGAAAGAGAACAGATTTTGAGATATAATAGTGTGTGGACAAAAATTATACTTATACTAAACTGTATTGTTTGAATTAGAACTGTTCGTCTAAACTGAATAGCTTGAAATAAAAATGTTTTTGACTATTAAACTGTGTACTTATATTTTAAACTGCATACTTAAGCTAAACTGAATTGTTTGAAATGGAACTATTTTATATTTAACTGTGTGTGAACAAAATCTATACTTATACTAAACTGAATAGCTTGAAATAGAAATGTTTTTGCCAATTAAACTGTGAACTCATGCTTAACTGAATATTTTGAAAGAGAACAGTTTATTTGTATAATAATGTATTTAGCATTAAATTAAGGTTGATATGCCATAAAACCCAAACAACCATCCAACCGATCTTAGAATGATACCTTTTCATTTGTGTGCCCCTAACGCTGTCGTCTCTGCTACAAATGGTATTTGTTGCACTCCCATCAATCAGACGAATGTGGCTCAAGAACTTTTCAAGGTGGGTCCAGGTGCAGGGTGTTTGCTCAAACACGCCCGGCGTTTCCAAAAATGCATCGGGCCCTGTCGGCATTTCCCTAAAAAGGTGCGCCTCAGGTGCCAGGTGATAAACCTAGCAACTCCGAGGAGGGTTAGAGCCTGGGGGACGGCCCCCTGAGGCTCGAGGTATTTCAGTACAGAAACGTGATACCACGCCCGGCAGAAGTGTGTCCCATCAACTTGATCAAGCTGATTAAATCAACCATGCTACTAACCTCTTCTCTTGTCCTCGGGATCTTTTTTATAACTTACATTCTCTATTCTCAAAATCTCTTTTATCTTTTCTTCCTCTTATTTTCTTTTGTTATTCCCAATTTTTCAAAATGTTTGTTTCTCAAAAGTTTTTGAATTGGGAGTAGGTATTGGTCAGTCTTGTTTCGTCTATTTTTGGAATAAGATTATTTTCTTTGTTTTCCTAAATCTGTCCTTGGTAAAAAAAAAAAATTCTACGTCCGAACAATCGTAAATATCAACATTTTCAAAATTTCATAAAAATGAATTGTACCATTTATGAAAATAGCCGGGGTTAGAGCTGAATGCGCAGAATAAAATTTGGTCAAAATAATCCTGTTGACATTCAGCACTTAATCTAGTGAGATTAGTATTAATCAAATCCTTTCGGAAAATCTTCTTTTGATGCGGGTAAATGTTGCGATGTTGTATTTCTTTTAATATCCCACAAATCCTCAGAATTTAGCCTTGCGGTAAAATTTCAAAATAGCTATTGGAGACTATTGAATTCATAGAATTCTGATTTTTGCCAAATTCCGGTGCTCAAAAATATTAAGACAGGCAAATTTTCTTTATCTTTTCAAAATAGCATGGCCTCGTATATTCGTCTAACCAGTTATTCTGGTGTCAATATATCACCAATTTAGTAAATTAATTGCTTAGTTGTGCACAGCTATATATATATATATATATATACGCAGAACATTGCAGGAGAAGCAAGGACGAGCTCATAAGTGAGCGAGTGATGTTCTCCTATTGACCCCCTCGCATGACCGAGCAAATGAAGGGCAACCAGCTCGAACCTACATACAGCAGCTATGTGAAGATAGGGGATGTAGCCGTGAGGACCTGCCAGGGGCGATGAACGATAGGCGGAGTGGCGAGAGAGGGTCAGGAATATCTGTGCTGGCGGCAGGACATGAGGATTATGATGATTTATATATATATATATATATATATATATATGTGCGTGTGTGTGTGTGTGTGTGTGTGTGTGTGAGTGGGTAGAGGGTGGGTGCATTGGTGGTTGTGTAGTTACGCAGCAGCCCTTCCTTTAAGCATATTTTATTGAATAATAAAGACACATGATGTCTATATTACTTTATTATGATCCTTTCAAGGCTCCTGACTATTATCAAATTCTTCCTGATGATCCAGTAGGTGAAAACTATGAAAATTGGCCTGACTCGAGCACTTTTTAACGTTTTTCTTTGTTGATTTTGCCTCTGTTTTTTTTTTTTTGGCTTGGCGTCGCAGCACTATTTGATTATTTTCAAATAGTACACGTGCTATTCGTCTTATTTTTTTTTTATTGAACTTTTTTGCCAGATATCAGTTTGTATAATTTTTATTTACAAGTTCTGTCATGTAGTTTTTTCCAATTACTAGAATCTTATTGGTGAATTATTAACACACACACACACATACGGATATGTATATATATATATATATATATCATCATCATCAACATCAAGTCATGGTGATGGCACGGATTTTCTTTGTCTGTTTGTCTGTCACCATCCATCCCTACATCTATTGCTCCTGCCATGTTGTCTTGGCTGCATCCTGACTAGACTGTATAACAGATGCATTTAAGTCTTTGCTTGTCCCTCCACTGGTGGGCCTTTGCAAACGAATCCATATATGTATATATATATGGATTTGTTCGCAAAGGCACACCAAATGAACACGGCGACCCGAGTTCAAATCCTGGACGAAACTCATTGCATTTCACATTGCACTGATACCCTTGGGAAAGGTATGAATCCAATTATTCTCCTTCCAGCTATGGGTAAATAGTAGGACAGACTAGGTTCTTCAGCCTTTGTTAGGCAACTAGCCTAGGAGAAGGAAAACTCTGAATTCAAACCTGTTAAACTCTACGTAAAAATTGACCTTGTGTCATATCCTGCTCGAGCAGAGGGGTGGGTAAATAGGATATATGTATATTGTTGAGGTTTATGGTTCTCACAAGCTCACTTAGTGAGTTAATGGAAGACAAAACATTGCAGTATTATAAAATAGAGCTCAATATCAATTTTAGAGCTTTTATACATAATATATATATATATATATATATATATATATATAAAGAATGCATAAAGCATGAAACTCTGGGTCACAGACTCTACCATCTAATATATATATATATATATATATATATATATATATATATATATATATATATATCATAGTATTTGTATTAAATATATTCAGCACAATAGATACTAGCTTTAATTGGAGTATTCGTAATGATTTGTTCTATAAGCGTTCCAGTCGAAATCAATATGATTTCAAGTAAGCAAATATGACGACAAAGAATTTCCATTATTATGTCAATACTTTTCGCTGTCAACGAATGTCATTTCCCGCTTTGAAGAATGGATGGTCGATTTTTACTACTATGTATCAAGCAAGGTATTAAATTCAATTAGTAAAATCTTGAATGTTTTTTCTACTTTCCGTGATTGCAAACTTTACACCACATCATTTTAATTTTTATAGGATAGAAACTATTTTTCCTTTCCTGCCATTAAATATTTGTTTATTCAAAATGAATTAGAAGGAAAATTCAACTTATATTCCTTTCAATTTTTATGAGACAGGGGAAAGTGTCTAGATCAGTTTTAACAGCATTGTGATATTACATGACAAACTCACATGCAGAAATTTATTTGTTGTGTATTATTTTGTGTTAAATTCTAACAAAATAAAAAGAAAAGAAGAGAATTCAGCAAATGTTAATAATAATCTTTGATTTAACCAGGTCCAATTTTCTAAAACGTAATGATCCTTTTAAGGAATACTCAAATAGAAATAGTTTGACAACTGAAAGGAAAATTGTCCCAATCAACTTTGGAAATATTTTTATGAAACATACTTTATTTATTTTTTTCTTGTTAGATTTGAAATTTAAGCTAGTAATTCTAAACAATTGATATGTTTCTTATTCTCTTCTAACAAGAAAATCTAGAATGTCTTCTTTTTATGCGGAGGCAAAATAATGAAAAAAGAAAGAAAGAAAGAAAAAAACTAATTTTAAAATGTTTAAATTGGTAAAATAATACAGGAGATAAGGTTTCATGTTGGGGAAACAATTCCGCAAATTTTATCTCAAGTGAGAAAAGGACAAACAAGCAGCCATTTTGTACATCTTAAAATGGAAAAGAAGAAAAAAATATTTTGTGTAAAGTCAACTTTGAGAATAATTTGCTTTTAATTTAAAATAGCTTTAAACAACAAGAATATGAATTAGAAATGATAACGTGTCTTTTAAGAAATCGAGCCAAGACATTGAAACAAAAGAATTAAACAAAGACGTTTAAAAATTTAACCTGGTTGGGTAGTGATCAAATTTCCATGAGTTAGGGATAGTCTGCGTCTGTTAACAAGGAAACTTGTACAAGAGCATCTTGATTTAAGACACAAGTGCTCCCGATTATCTCCTCTGTTATTCTGGCATGTTTGTAAATTTCAGTTTATACCACTGAAGATTTTGGTGCCATCAATTGAATTGATATATAGAAAAATATCAGAGTTCAAGAGTGATTTGCACATTATACTGAATTTTGAAACATTTCTATTACAAACAATTCCGTTTAGCTTAAGTACTCTTTAGTTCTATATAACCAATAGATAGATCCCTGTCAGGTGCTACAACTCTGGGCAAGAATTGACCCGAGAGCGAGGACAAAAAAGGAGTACTTCCCATTTGGCAAAGCTCCAGAATCACAGGAGCCTAACCATCAGATTATTTAGTATCATAACCAGGATACTCGTTAGGGAAGTCTTACCCCTCTACAGAGATGCAGTCGGTGTAATCTACAGTCCACGCAGACTGGGCCAGTACATTTATCACTTTTTTGCACACACACACTCACACACAGATACACACACACACACACACACACACACACGAGCAACCGCAGGCATTGCCCTCCATGTCAATGCACTCAGAACTGAATATATGTGTTACAACCAAACAGGTGACATTTCCACACTAGACAGAACCTCCCTGAAACTAGAAGACAAATTCACCTACCTAGGAAGCTGCGTCTCATCAACCGAAAAGGACATCGACACGCGACTAACGAAAGCATGGACAGCTATCGATAGACTCTCGATGTATGTGGAAATCAGACCTAACCGATAAAATGAAACGCAGTTTCTTCCAGGCAGGGGTCGTATCGATACTGCTACATGGATGCACTACTTGGACGCTAACTAAACGGCTGAAGAAGAAGCTAGACAGCAATTACACAAGAATGTTGCGAGGAATATTGAACAAGTCCTTGCTGCAACACCCCACAAGACAGCAACTATACGGTCACTTGCCTCCCATTACGAAAACTATACAAGTTAGACGAACCAGACACGCAGGATACTGCTGGAGAAGCAAAGACGAACTCATCAGTGATGTACTCTTATGGACTCTCGCATATGGCCAAGCAAAAGCAGGGCGACCAGCTCGAACATTCACACAGCAGCTATGTGAGGATACGGGATCTAGCCCTGAAGACCTGCCAAAAGCGATGAATGATTGGGAGAAGTGGCGAGAGAGGGTCAGGGATATCCGTGCTAGCGGCACGACATGATGATATATATATATATATATATATATATATATATATATATATATATATACAAAAGGAAAGATTGCAGAAAAGCTTTTTGACATTATTATTGCAAAAAAAGTACAAAACCCAGAAAATAATGAACGCTATTTTTCAGTTGTTATAAATATAGATCATAGTCATGTCGTACTGAGAACGCGGCGTTTCTTGAGTCTCCTTTCTTCCATCCTTTCCAGTCACTCATCGCTCCACATAGGTTCTTTAGATTACACCCAGTGTCCGCTCCGAAAATATGTGTGTGAGTTTTGGAAGGTAGAAAAACACAGTTATGTTCATGTGTAGGAGTTAATATATATGTATATATATAATTATATACCCAACTTCCCATTACGAGAAGGAAGCGACGCGTGGACATGGTTTGTGAGATGGGAAACCAGTGGACGTGCAGCTTCTATTTGGCGAGACTGAACACATTAAGTGGCAAGCCTTCTTAACTAGCAGACTTGTTCACATACCTCGGTAGCAATATCTCATCTAGTAAAGCCGATATCAGCATACGCCTAAAGTAGATGTTGGCTGCTATTGAAAAGTTGTCGATCATAAGAAAATCTAATCTGTCCGTAAAATAAAACGGGATTTCTTGGAACTATGTCAGTACTAGTGTATGGCTACACCCACTGGATTCAAAAGAAACGTTAGATGGAAACTTCACAAGAATGCTACGTGCTGTTTTAAACAAATCCTAGAAGCAGATATATATATATATATATAATATTGTAAAGACTGACGTTATATTATGACCTGTCCACTGCACACGACGCTCCTGACACACCACATATCTAGAAATTGTGGACATTGAATAAATTATGTGAAGTATAATTATCTGGAAAATGGAGTAAATTGAAACATATTAAAATGGAGATTGGATAGCATATACACTCAATCAAAGGCTCATTGTGTCCAACGGTTGAAGAATAATACAGGCGAGAAAGTGACAGCCGTTAAGCACCACTGACTCTGTTTATGTGGTTCTAATATATATATATATATATTAGAATAGCTTTAAATAGAACAAGTATAATAACTTCTAAAATATTTACCCTTTTTAGGTCAAATCTCGTCGGAGAACACCGTGGGAAAAGCACGTTTTACAATAGAACAAGGAGATTTGATATTAGTTGCTTTTTCTTTATTTTCTGTCATCAGTTTCTTTCAGATCTCCTTATTCATCAATATTGCTTGCATTTGTCACGATGTTCTCTGACGTGACGTTTACTTAGAACTTACGATGTATACTCTTCTTATGGCTATTATGGTGTTGGCAGACTACACCTCTTTTCCCGAGATTGTTCCACTTACTTTTTAACAGTACCTTATAATACTGAGTGATAAGCAAGTCGGTAACCATATTTACCAACCCCTCTGCTCAGGCAGGATATGACACAAGGTCAATTTTTAAGCGGAGTTTAACAGGTTTGAATTCAGAGTTTTCTTTCTCCTAGACTACTTGCTTCACCAAGGCTGAAGAACCTAGTCTGTCCTAATATTTACCCATAGCTGGACGGACAATAATTGGATTTATACCTTTTCCAAGGGTATTAGTGCTATGTGAAATGCAATCAGTCTCGTCCTTGTTTTGAACTCGTGTCGCCGTGTCCATTTCCTACGACGATAACCATTACACCACGGGCACCTCCCAAACAAGTAGGTAACAAAAACCATTTTTTGACTCTTCGGTATAACTCGACCTGGAATTGAACACCGGCCTAGAGGACCATTGGCGAACACTCTAACCATTACGCCAATGAACTGGTCATAAAGGGAGCCTTCAGGTCACCCTCGACTACGATCAACTTACTTTTATGTATATGTTTCTCTCTATATATATAATAAACAACACTAATTGTAAACAGAGAGAAACCTCTTTGTTAAAGCAGTATTAGTTCAAGCAAGTAGCCGATTGCAGAAAAATCAGAGTAAATGATTTTGACTTTCTTGGGTGAGTTATCAGTAAATTCCCTCTCAAGTATACTTCGTGCGATATATAAAGAACAAAAAGCGTTAGTTGATTGTGTACTGAGTTGAATGGCATGTTTGGTAATGTTACTTGACAGACAAGCATGAAACACAAATTTTACCTCGCCACCCATCCGCCTCTTCCATTCCCGGTTTCCCCATCAGGGCTTTGCCATTGGTTGTTAGGTTGCTTAAGTATTCACTAATGTAGTGTGCCCGATTTCCACTCGCTAACATTGACTTCTTGCACCTGATTAATATATCTCTTTCCTTTCCTATATCTTTCAATCCCCACCTCTCTCTCTCTCTCTCTCTCTCTCTCTCTCTCTCTCTCTAAATATATATATATATATATAAGTTTTTCTGTGCATATTTATATAAAACATATATATGTATGTGTGACTGTGAGTGCACACTATGTATGAACAAATATGTAAATATATAAAAAAGTATATACATAGTATAATATATATATATATATATATATATATATATATATATACGTTTATATATTCATATGTATATAAAACATATATAAGTATGTGCAAATGTGTGCTTCGTATGTGTGTGCTTCGTCTGAATAACTCTATAGATATACTGAAGTATATATATATATATATATATATATATATATATACATGTATGTATATACACTTATCTCCTACGTACCGGTTAAATTTAACCATTTCTATTCTTTTACGACAACAGCTTTGGTATTAGAAATCCAACGAAAGTTTATATGCCGTTACTCAAAGAAACAAACCATATATATATATATATATATTGGCATAACATTTATACATATATATATATGCGTGTATATAGAAAGGAATATATCCGTTACCTTCTAAACAGTACTTCTAATAGCTACGAATTGATATGACAAATGCATTATATACAACTGCGCGACAAAGTCAAATTCTCTCTCTCCCCAGTTCGGCCACAATGACCAGAAGCATGTTCTAATGTATTCGTTTCCCGACAGGCAGAGTAGGCAAACTCTAACACGCTTCTTATGGCGAATGATGGTACAGTCCAACACGATTTCATGTTTAAAAATCGAAACTTTTAACGATGACGAAGAAAATAATCCTTAGAAGACACTGACTTTTTCATATTTGTACATATATATATATATATATATATATATCGTTATCATCATTATCATAAAGTGCCACTTGCACGGATTTCTCTGACCATATCTCGCCTTTTGTCTCTATCGTCGATCGCTCCCGGCTGGTCTTCAAGTTTACATCCTGTATCAGTAAAGAGCTGTTGTAGATAGGCCATAGCTGGTCTCCCAACACTTGCTCGTTCATAACGAGGTTCACATGAATACATCGTTTATGAGTTCATACCAACTTTTCTTACTGTGCCCCCATGCATTTTCGTCTAATTTAGATGGCCTTCAAGATTGGTGGTAGGTGGCCGTACAGCTGTTTTTTGAGGGATGTTATCAAGAGCATTTGCTCACTACAGCTCATAGCATTCTTGTACAATTGCCGTCAAGCTTTTTCTTCATAGACTGAGTCAGCGTCCATGCGGTGCATCCATATAGTACTTTTGACACGATCACTGCTTCCTTACAGAGTGTAATTTGTCTCTTCATGAGTCCACGTCTGTATTCCAAAGTGATGTCATATTGGTAAGCTGTAGGATCATACAATTTTAAATATGTATATTTGGGCGGCATTTCTTCATTAGGACATATTTGATTAAACAATATAGACATTTTTTTGTCTTTGTATTTTTGTATTCATCTTTTCAGGACGTGATCTCGTGAAGAGACCAATTATACTCTGTATGGATAATATTAACGCAACTTCAATACTCTAATATAAACAATAAAAGCTTAATTCTAACAAAATTGTAATCTACGAGCAAAATTTATATCACTCTTGCTATACACCTCTCTCTGATAATAACCAAAGACAAGACCGAAAGTACTTGGCAAGCAGTTAATCAGGAAACACTTATTAACTAATTCCGGTCGGATATAATTGCATCGATACGGAAACTTGAAAGGATAAATACAAAACTATTAAGACAAAAAATGTCTATATTTTCAGTCAAAAATGCTTTAAGGAAGAAATGCTGCCCAACTATCATCACCATCATGTCAGGCCATCAGCACGGATATCCTTGACCCTCTCTTGCCACACCTCCCTATCGTCCATTGCTTCCGGTAGGTCTTCAGGGCTATATCCTGTATCGGCAAAAAGCTGCTGTATGTAGGTTCGAGTTGGTCGGGGTCCACAGGAGTACATCACTTATGAGCTCGTCCCTATTTCTCCAATAGTGTCCCGCATGTCTGCTTCGTCTAGTATTCGTGTTGGGTGGTCGTTGGCCGTACAGCTGCTGCTTTGTGGGATACTGCCTCCAGGATTTTAAATTTCATGATCATGTGCTTACTCATATAACAGCATTTTGGAATACAGACATGACCTCGTGAAAAACAAATTACACTCAGGAAGGATAATATTAACGCTGCTACAATACACTGTTATAAAAAAATGAATTCTAACAAAGTTATATATATATATATATATATATATATATATATATGATTTCTATTTAACAGGTAGGATGCGAAACAAGATCAATTTTAAGTGGTTTACTTCTGTTTTTTAATTAGTTTTATTTCTCCTAGACTGGTCATTTTATGGTTGTCAAGTAACGCTGACTGTAAGAAGGCGCCTAGGGCGGTGTAATGGTTAGCAAGCTCGACCAGCAAAACGACAAGAGTGAGTTAAAGTCTCATTGGGTGCTCCTTTCATATTGGCCTTGAGCGACATCTTAGCGAAAAGCTTAGTAAATTACCACTCTGACTGTACAGATTTCTCTCTTTCGTTCGTCCAATCATCTATCATTCCTTTTAGGTTCTCTAGACTGTCTAGTGTCCGTACTGAGCTGAAGTGTGTTAATTCTTGCGGGCGGCCAAAAACTGATGCGCCCGAGTAGAGTAATCCATAAAAATCGTCATCTTTAAGTTCGTCCTCACATATCCAGTTATGACCTGCATGTCTTGTATATCTTACTTAGATGGTTTTTTTTTTAAAATGGGACGTAATTGACTGTACAGCTGTTGTTGTGTTGGATTCTTGCTTTGAAAGTGAACGTAGCATTCTAGTGTAGTTGGCATCCAGCTTTTTCCCCCCAGCGTTCCTTTAGTGTATATCTTGTGAATCCATACAACAATATTGACACGGACACAGTTGGGAAGAAAGACTGGTTCATTTTAATAGAAAGATGAAATTTCCCTATGACCGACATCGTATCTATAGCAGTCCATAGCTTCGCTTGGCGTATGTTTGTATCATTTGCAGGAGATGATATATTGCTGTCAAGGCATGTGAAATGGTTTTCTAATGTAAGACTCTTGCTATTTTAAGTAGACATGGTTCCTGGGTAAAACTTAACCGGTAAATAACCAAGGCTGGTTATATTTCGGTTATGTTTTAAACTTACTGAGACTTAATGAACACCAAGCTGCTCTGCAAGTTAGCCATCATTTCTTATGGAAAGGGTTGACTCATGCTATTTCTAAGAGTATTAACTAGGAAGGAAACACAAATAGCTTCGTCCAGAAATTGAAGTCGGAACGTGTATTACATTTCCAACAATGATAGCTATCAGGTTACATGCGCATGTATATATATATATATATATATATATATAGGTGTGTGACCGTGTATATGTATCATTAGTAAATATAAATGATAATAGATAAGTCATATGAATATATATATATATATATATAAGCGCTTTTTTGTATATGTATGTATATAAAAGAATACGTATATATATATATATATATATATATATATATATATATATATATATATATATGTTCATGAATGTATACGTTTTTCTATATATGTGTGTAAATGTGTGTATATATATATATATATATATATATATATATATATATATATATATATATATATATAATTAGATATGCACACATATGTATATAAATGTACATACATACATACTTACATACATATGTATATAAATGTATATATCTGGTTTTTAGTTTGGGTTTTACGGCATATCAACCACTGTAGGTTATTTAACGCCAAAGATACTTTTGTACAAATAGTCAGTTCTTTTTTAAACAATTCAGTTTAGCCTGAGTATAGAGGAATTGTCAAAAACATTTCTGTTTCAAGCTATTCAGTTTAATCTAACATTTCTAATTCAAACAATTCAGTTTAGTATAAGTATAGTTTTTTCATAACACAATTAAACGTTAAAAAAGTTCTATTTCAAGCAATTCAGATTAGCATAAGTACACAATTTAGATGTCAAAACAGTTCTATTGCAAGGAGTTTAGTTTAGGATAAGTACACAGTTTAATTCTATTTAACCATAGATAGGTCCCTATGAGATACTATCACTTCGGGCAAGACTGGATCAGGTAACATCGGCGATGAAGGGGTGCTCCTCATTCCCCAAACCTCCAGTATTCCTGGACTTTACTATCAGATTATTTAGGACACTCGTTAGCAGGGTTTTAGCCCTCTGCAGAGAAACAGTCGGTGTATTGTACAGCCCCAGCCGACTGGGCAAGTAGATATATATATATATATATATATATATATATATATGTGTATATATATACATGGAAATAAATATATAAACATATTCATGCATATATGTGTGTATATATATTTATATATATATATATATATATATATATATATATATATATATATATATATATGTGTGTGTGTGTGTGTGTGTGTGTGTGTGTGTGTGTGTGTGTTAGTATCTGTCTGCAGGAGTATCTGGGAAGTACCAGAAAAAAGTAAGTGCTATTTGACACACTTGGTCAGACATCGATCAGTTTGTTTTGGTTTATGTGTTTATTATCATATCAATTTTTTTGGGGGGGGAGTTAATGTTAAAGCCATTCTTAGAAGAACCTTAGTGATATTATTTAAGTCATATCTGAGAGGGATAAAGCTGTTCGTACCTTTCTCTAAGTGAACGTTGTGGTATCAATGGACTTTGAACTTGATAACCTCAACATATTTTTGATATTCTCCTCTCGCAATTGGCGCATTTTTTCCGCACATAATCGAATATTTCATTCACCTTTTGAGTTCTTTTCTTTCTTGAATTTCTTCATTTCCTTTAGTCACATTTGTTTTGCGTTCACATTGAGTCTGATGCCACCTGCTGCTTGCTACTGGATATGGAACAGAGATTCAGCTCAGGTAGGGGTATGTATGAGAAGTGCTAAATCTTTTGCGTAGTCTGTGTCTGTAACTGTTTCTGCAATATATAGTCTAATTCTTGTTTTTCTTAATATAAAACCATTTTCTTTCATTATATCAACTGACGTTCGTAGTACACAATATAAGCAGATTATTGACATGGATGGTGCTAAACTATCTTATAATAATCTAGAGATGATGTTGAAGAAGTTGATGTCATGATCAAGTGAGCGAACCATTTCTTTTGTGTTTTTATAAAGCGACATTATAGCGGTAACAATTTCTTTGGAGAGACCATGTGCCTTAAGAAATTACTTCATCTTGCCTCTGGGTTTGGAATCAAAGAAATTTACGTACAATTGTGTTCCCTTGAGATTTTTGGCACCTACTCCTTCGATAATTCAATGGATTGAGAGAATCTGTGATGTTTTAAATCAATTTCTTTTTCCTTAGAATTTTGTCGACTTCAAACTATTCTGATTTAACTACATATCTAATCTCAGTCCATTATATATATATATATATATATATATATATATATATATATATATATATATATATATATGTGTGTGTGTGTGTGTGTGTGTGTGTGTGTGTGTGTTGGTGTTGGTGTGTAAAGATAGAGAGAAGGAAAGAAAGAAATAAAGAAGGAAAGGGAGAGAGATATGAATATTGATTAGAAATCGTTAAGTTTCACAATCTTTATGATTGCTTGTTCGTTTTCAACTTTCTTGGTATTTCTCCTTTGGAAATGAGAAATGGAATTAATATAATCTTTATTGTTGCATTTATTAAAGGAATGTGTTAATCTTTATCGATTATGACCCAACTCTTCGAAGAAATACGAGAAGAAATTCATTCCTGCTGGAATATTGCCGAGCCACTAAATTTTAACACGCAAACCGAACCAACCTTCAGAAACAAATGGATGATCTCACACCAAACAAGCCTTCGCATCGCATCTGTTTTATCCTTCTCCTTCTCTATCCATCTATCTATCGATCGGTCTCTCTGTCCCTCTGACTGAATTTATGTATCTGTCTCTCTATCAAAGTGCCTACCTCTTTTTTCTCTCAATATATATAAGTAAAGTTGACGACCTTTGTTGAGGGTGACCCAAAGGCTCCCTTTTCGATAGCTACTACACCAGGGTGTCGACGAGGGTACTACTCCTTTCCCTGGATTGCTTCACTTTACCCTTGATCCATACTTTATATCGCTGAGTGTTAAGCAGGGAGGCATCAAGTAGCATTTTTAAGTCTTTGGTATTACTTGACCTGGGATTGAATCCAGGTCTCCATGGCCATTGGCAAATACCCTAAGCATCATGCCAATGTCCGGTTTCAATTCAATATATATATATATGTGTGTGTGTGTGTGTGTGTGTGTGTGTGTGTGTGTGTGTGTGTGCTTTTATCAAAGAGGTGACATCTGCACACTAAATGGTGGCTTTCTGAAACTAGAGGAAAAGTTCACCTATTTCAGAAGTAGTGTCTCATCAACCGAAAATGATCGGAGGCTTATCGGTCATATGAAAGTCAAACCTGTCTGATAAAATAAAACGCATTTTTTTCCAAGCAGCGGTTGTGTCAATACTAGTGTATGGATGCACCAGATGGATACTGACTCAGCGTAGAGTGAAAAAGCTAGACGAGAATTTCATAAGGATGCTACGAGCTATATTAAACAAATACTGGAAGCAACATCCAACAAAACAGCAGCTGCACGGCCACTTACAATCCATCTCGAAGACCATCCAATTTAGACGGACAAAAAATGCAGGACACTGCTGGACGAGTAAGAACGAACTCATAAGCGACGTTCTCGTATGGACCCCTTCACACGGACGAGTAAAGTTTTGACCACCAGCTAGAACTTATCTGCAACAGTTATGTAGCTAGGATGTAACCTGGAAGGCATACTGGAAGTGATGGATGATAGAGCCGGATGGCGAGAGAAATAGTTAGCGGAATATATATATATATATATATATATATATATATATATATATATATAATGGCCATTTAGGGATATATATATATATATATATATATATATATATATATATATATATATATATATAATGGCCATTAAGGGATATGTCTAATGAATATCTTTTTTTAATTCTTGCTATAGAATAAGATATTGGAAATTTTAATCGCACCTGTATGGGAATGTTGAAAGTTATTTCTTAAATTGTCATTGATAAAGAAAATCTTTGTATTAGGCTTCACTGATTAGATAAATTTTCAGCAGGAATGTAAAATTCATAAGTATCTCCAGACTTAAATTTTGCAACTTACTATCTGCTTATTTATTTATTTATTCATTTTTAACTACGACTCGTATCACAACCACTTCATATTCTATAGCTTTTTATCTCTCTTTTAAATATAAATCTCCAATTTGCTGTTTAAGAACTGTTTTTCTATACTGGAATAATACTTTGTTTTATATCAGATTTTTCTATAATTCTTCTTCTATTTAATGAGATAAATTATGTAAATAATGACAGCACCAGTTGTTGTGAATGAATTCAAAAATAAAAATCAAAAATCGTACAAAGACAAGAAAATAATGATGTCTTTGTATCTCAAAGCTTGGTACATATTTTTTAAATCTTACACGCCGCCAACTAACAAACAGAAGACTATATATTTTCGGTCGTATTCAATGAAGCACACACACACATATTTATATATATATATATATATATATATATATATAAAGTGTGTGTGTGTGTGTGTGTGTGTGTGCTCTACAACTACGCTTTCAAGGTTACTCAGACTTTTATTTAGTACAAACAATCATCAGACAGAAAAACGGTTTAAGCACCAATTTAGAGGAACTTAATGTTAATATTCCATCTCAGACCACCTATGCTATTAGTATCATCGATCATTGTCTATGTAATATATATATATATATATTGGTACAAATCAAGAAAATAATAAATGGAGCAAGAAATTTCCGTAACGACTGAAGGTGTACAGCTCCTAACTCTACCGAGACCGGCAAGATTACTTAACAGTGTCCTTGAGAGCAAAGAAGACTTGCTGTCGTTTTGAATTCTATGTTAATCACGAAATTAAATGTTTGAAAACCTTGGAAAGAGTAAAACAATAATGTTAAGTTTCCAATAGTTTATAAGTCATATTTGAAAATGAATTATCAAACTGAATCAAGAGAAAAGCTATACAAATTAACGATATGAATGGGTAAGTGTGTATATATGTATACATGTGCGGGTATATATATATATATATATATACAAATATGCATACACATATGTACAAAAACACAAATTTGCTTATATATATATATATATATATATATATATATATATATATATATATATATATATATATATATATATATATATATATATATATATATATATATATATATATATATATATATATATATATATATATATATATATATATATATATATATATATATATATATATATATATATATATATATATATATATATATATATATATATATATATATATATATATATATATATATATATATATATATATATATATATATATATACAGGAGGTGTCGTTGTGTAATGATTATGGTCGTGGGAAATGTAGACGGTGACAGGAGTTCAAATCCTGGTCGAGGCTGATCGCATTTCGACATGTCACGAATACCTTTGTGAAAGATATGAATTCAATTATTCTCCCTCCTGCTATGAGTGCATAGTAGGGCTGAATAGCTTCTTTAGCCTTGGTTAAGCAACCAGAGTAGGAGAAAGAAAATTTTGAAGTCACACCTGCTAAACTCCGCTCAGAAAGTGACTTTGTGTCATATCCTAAGCGTGCGGAGGAGTTGGTAAGCAAATTTATATATATATATATATATATATATATATATATATACACATGCATACTTACAGATACATATTTATGTTGATGCTCGAATATACTTATATGTATATATATATATACTCACATACACCACCCTCACACACACACACACACACACACACACACACACACACACACACACACACACACACACACATATAACACACACACACACACACATATATATAATATATATATATATATATACACTTACGGTTATATACACACACGCATATATATATATATATATATATATACAAACAGAAATTCATGCACACACACACACCCACATACAAACACACACACACACACACATATATATACATATATATGTATATATATATATACATGCATACATACAGAAACGTACATACTTTAACATTTTCATATACTTATATATATATATATTATATATTTATATATATACTCACACACTTACACACACACACACTCACACACACATATATATATGTATATATATACTTACGCATATATACTCACACGCATACAGGTATATATATATATATATATATACAAACACAAATTCATGTACACACACACACACACACACACGTATATATATATATGTATATATATATATATATATATATATATATATATATATATATATATGTACGCATACATATGTATATACACACATGCATGCATTTATGTTTGGGTATATAATATATTTAGATTATTTTGCTTAAATATAACATTTATTCGTATCGAGAAACCTTGTCAGCATAATACAATCAAAAGGAATTTACAGGCTTGTTGTCTACGTGGTAGGGTGTTCGCCAATGGGCCAGTAGACCGGATCAATCCCATGCCGAGTCTTATTCAAGTCTCAAAATGTACTTGATTCATCCTTGTTTAACACTCAGCATTGTATGTTACAGATCAAGGGATGTGGAGCAAATCTCGAAAAAGGAGTCGCACCCATCTTTACACTTGAACACAAGTCTCACTGAGAACCCCATTGACAAAGCCTTGCACCACATATATTCTC
>OY757923.1:30229629-30237725 GCA_963585895.1 Sepioteuthis lessoniana | reverse complement strand
ACACACACACCCACATACAAACACACACACACACACACATATAGTATACCATTATATATGTATATATATATTATATTACAATGGCATACATACAGAAACGTACATACTTTAACATTTTCATATACTTATATATATATATATATATATTTATATATATAGACTCCACACACTTACACACACACACTCACACCACACACACATATATATATGTAGTATATATTACTTACGCATATATACTCACACGCATACAGGTATATATTATATATATGGTATATATACAAACACACATTCATGTACACACACACACACACACACACGTATATATATATATGTAATCATATATATATATATATTATATATATATATATATATATATATGTACGCATACATATGTATATACACACATGCATGCATTTATGTTTGGGTATATAATATATTTGATTATTTTGCTTAAATAACATTTATTCGTATCAGGAGAAACCTTGTCAGCATAATACAATCAAAAGGAATTTACAGGCTTGTTGGTCTAGTGGGTAGGGTGTTCGCCAATGGGCCAGTAGACCGGGATTCAATCCCATGCCGAGTCTTATTCAAGTCTCAAAAATGTACTTGATTCATCCTTGTTTAACGACTCAGCATTGTATGTTACAGATCAAGGGATGTGGAGCAAATCTCGAAAAAGGAGTCGCACCCATCTTTACACTTGAACACAAGTCTCACTGAGAACCCCATTGACAAAGCCTTGCACCACATATATTCTCTGACGAAAACAACAAGCTGGAAACATACTCGTATGTAATTACAAATCAATAAAATATTTCTAAAAATATACATCTCTTCGTGGACCTACTCATTTAAAAATATATTTATTCTCTCTTTGGACCTACAACAAAAAATTATAGATAGATAGATTGATCGATAGATCTCTTCTGACTACATAATCAGACTTATATCAATCAATGAATATGCATCAATTGACTTTGCAATGACGAATTCATTTTCCTATCTGTTACCAGGTGTTTGGCAAATTGTGGTGGAGGAAGGTGAGCTTTTGAAAAAAAAAATTGGAGATATCCCTGTTGTATTACTCTTAATTTGGGAGCCCTTGCCTTTTGATTTCCAAATTTTCAAAACAGATATAAACTAGAAATTCTCTCTCTCTCTCTCTCTCGTCTCTCTCTCTCTCTAGAAGAAGAAGAAGAACAAGAAGAGAAGAAGAAGACAACAACAACTTAGAGATTTTTTTCGGAACGAAATCATCTTTCAATAGAAGGACGACTATGAAAGATGACACTATCAATTTTTTAAAAATTTTATTTCATTCATTTATTTATACTCGACAGCGTCTCCCAGAGCTTTGAATATCGGGGTTAACAGTACTTAGACGAAGATAAATTAACACCACAGTTTCCAAGGGTTAAGAGTTGAAAACATATATCTACCAAATGTCTCAGTTGCAGTGAAAAATTGAAATTGATAAAACGAAGAGAAGATCTCACCCTGTCATATCTGATTCCACAAATGACGTATCAGCCTGCACTTACCTGGGGAAAAAAGAAAAATGAATAATTACTAAATTAATATCATAATACGAAATGACAAAAAACAGACACAACTAATTGTACATTAGATACAATACTATATATAGTATAAATATAAATAATACTAATATATATATATATATATATACTATATATATATATATATGTCCAGTCGGCGTCCGAAGACAATGGATACGGGTTATTCGTGCATAGAATATATGAGGTATTTCATATAACTCTATAGGAGTGCTCGAATGTATCATAATTATATATTCTTTTTCAGGTTTATATCATAAAATCCACATATACAAAGCCTATACAATCTAACTGAAAGAAAATTCAAACCTGGTTAAATTTCTATTATAAAATTTATATCGGCAAAGAATATAATCTCTTCGTTTCTTCAGATGATATACACACTTAATTTGAGGGTTAAAAAAAAACACCAAATATGGATGACAGTATATAATATAACTATATATATAATATATATATAATATAGAGAGAGAGAGAGAGAGAGAGAGAGAGTCAAACCAGAGTTGGGGAGTAATTCCTTCAGGACAAGAAAATCATTTCAGGAGCTGAACATTTAAATTTTCCTGCTAGAGAGCTCAACTAATTGATTTTACTGAGCACGTGTTTCTTCTGTTTTATTTATCCATTGGATCTGAAGAAGTCCTGTTATATCTTTCTTCGTGTTTTTGGTTCACACCCAGAAACGAAAAACAGGATGGAAATAAATTTATTATCCTAAAATAACCGGTCTTTGTTTTTTTTTTTAAAGATATATATATATATTATATATATATAAGTTAGGTCGAAAAGAGAGAAACAATTATTTTAGAAATGAGTAGATCCACAAAGAGATTTGTATTTTTTGGGACAAAGAGATTTGTATTTTTTGGGATTTATTTATTTTGTTCTTACATACATGTATGTTTTTAGGTTGATGCTTTCGTCAGAGAACATGTATGGCACCAGGCCTTTATATATATATATATATACATATATACATATATATATATATATATATATATATATATATATATATAACGAAAATTAAAAAAAAAAATTTCTAGGTGAAATGGAGAAGAAGTTAAAACAATAAAAGTATAAACACCCCCCCATACACTTACTCATATATTAACTCATTCATATGCACACATTAAGAACCCAGAAAAAAAAGGTGTTCCGGTAATTGACTCATCATAATTCGAACGTTTGTTAGATTTTTCGTCGTAGATGGAATTCCTGAAAAACGTAAGTATGCAAACTAAATTATCTTTTTATTTTATATTTACTCCTTTTACATGTGTTAGATCCCTAAGTTTATTAGGCTATCATCTTACTCTCCTTTCGGCATCTCTCAGGTGCTTTTAATTCATATACTATAACGATGTTTCTTTTGTTTTTGCTTTATTTTCACCCTCAATTAAGCGAGTATTTTATATGAAGAGACCAAGATTATATTCTTCACCAAAATACATTTATAATGACAATTTTACCAGGTTTGATTTTTCTTTCAGTTACATTACACACATCCACCCTCGACACACATATATATTCATGAGGGTAATTTTAAAAGGTTCTTAGAATGATTCTTATTTGGGATTAATTGCTACTATTTGTATGAGTCTGATCGCCACTAAAATTAAGGCCGAAATCTGAATTCGTGTTTCAAGTTTTATAAAAAAGTGGTTGTTTGTTCTTGCAGTAAGACATTTTTTTTAGTAATGGCTCTTCACTCTGGCTGAATCTTAGAACTTTTTACCCTCCTATACACACACACATATATAAACACTCACACACACACACACACACACACACACATATATCCTGCTCGGGCAGGATATGACACAAGGTCATTTTTAAGCGGAGTTTAACAGGTTTCATATATATATATGTATATATATATATATATATATATATATAATCAACTGATTTCTGTTGTAAAAAAAAGTGATACATTTTTTAGAAAAATGGCTTCGAGACGCTGTAGCTTTTGTATCTTTTATTTTGCTTACGTACTCGTTTTAAAATTTCTTTGAAATTCGCAGAAGACAATATTTGACTTGGCGCGAAAATTTAATGGATGAGAACACAAAAAGAAAACCCTTAAGAAATATTTTCATTCATAGCTTGTTTAAAATATATTTTCACTAATTAGATTAGAAGATAACTTTTAAAAATCACATTTGCAGCCCACTGCAGTCTCATAAATAAGGGATAAATCAATACGTATTATGCAAATTCACGGATACATTCCGTCATTCTACTCAAAACATTCACCTTTATTTCTTTTGAATGAAAGTTTAGCATTCTGTTCCTTCAAGCAAACAATTAATTTCAATATCGTTTAATCATTTTCAATTGAATAAAAAATATTGTTAAAATAGATTTACCCGTACTGCCATTTCAGTCCTTTCCTTGCAATGACATTCGCATACATATAGAAGCAAAAAAATCCTTAAAAAGAGAAATACTGACACAGAAAACTATGACATACTCACACAAAATATAACTAAAAGTGTTAAGCAATGGCAAACTATTAAATTTCTTGCATTAACTTTACTTTCATAGTAATAAAATATTTTTGCTCTCACTAATATTTTCTTTTCTTACAAGAAAAGATTTAGCAACTTCGGTTTTTCAAGAAACTTTTCACTTGATTTGAATAAATAAATACATTAATTTGTAGATCGGTGTCTTATTCAATTATTTACACACACACGCGCACACACACACACACGCATAGTATAAATACGAGGATCCTTAAATACGTTTCCAGACTTTTTTCGTATGGGAACTTTTTCGATAGTACACACATGAAACTCTAGTCCCCAACGAAGTAATTTCCCCCAGCTGCAATGCACTTGTTGTGCTGTTCAACACCTTCTGGGAGCCCCATTGAACTCCTCATGTGTGATGCATTGTCCTCGTGGAAATTCCACTGACCCGGTTTGAAGAGTCCTGGCCTCTTCCCTAGGAATCTCCTCCTGAACACCCTTAACACCTCAACATAGTAACCCTAACCCTAACCCTTTGGCCAATCAACTCTGGTGTACTGATTTCCTTACTCCTTCTACACCTCTCATTATCCCTCAGAGACTTCCTGCCTTCCTTGAACCTCTTATGCCTCTCAAAAACTGATGCTCCATTCATGCAAGATGCTTCAAAAGCAGTCTGAAGCATTCCATACGTTTCTGAGGCATTTTTTCCAAGTTTAAAACAGAATTTGATTGCATATCTTTCTTCTAAAGTGTTCCTACGTCCAGATTGGATTTTTGAAATTCACCAACTGTGACAATCAGGCTTTAGTAAGGTGTATTCCAATTGCTGCTGTAGCTGTTAATTTGAAGCTGACATCATAAAAATTGGTCAGTTATCTCATAAGATGTATAGCAACAACGTAGTGAGTTTTCAAGAGTCTACAACAATTTTAAATGCCTGTACAAAAAAGTCTGGAAACTTATTGAATGCACTATATATATATATATATATATATATATATATATATATATATATATATTTGTAAATCTAAACCACCTCTACTGAGGAGTAAGACCCCTCCAACGAGTGTCCTGTTTATGACACAATAAAATCGGATGGTGAGGTTGCAGTAATGCTGGGGCTTTGAGGGAATATGGGGCACTCCTTCATTGCCATTGCTCCCTGGTGCACACTGGCCCGGCGTGGTAGCACCTGATAAGGCCCTGTCTATGGGTTAAATAGAACTAACGGCATAGTTATCTTAAACTGAACTGTTTGACTAAACTGAATAGCTTGAAATAGAATTGTTTTTGACAATTAACCGCACTTACATTTAACCTTTGTGCATATGTTAAACTGAAACCGTACTTTCCTTTAAATTGCGTACTTATGCTAAAATGAATTATTTGTTATAGAATTGTTTTTGATATTGAAACTGAATTTACACTAAACTGAATTGTTTAACATAAAACTGTTTTGACATTTAACTGCGTGTAAACAAAATCTTTACTTATAGTAAACTGAATTAGCCGAATCAGAACTGCTTGACTAAACTAAATGGCTTGAAATAGAAGTGTTTTTGACAATTAAACTCTACTTACATTTAAACTGCGTGCTTATGCTAAACCTAAATTGTGTGAAGTAGAACTGATTATTTGCATAAAAATTGATTTGGCGTCAAATAACCTAGAAATATTGATATGCCATAAGACCCAACCAACCAACCATAAATCTAAATATGACGAGAACATTCGGTTGGTGGTGTGTGATTTTAATGAGATATCAACCATTGTAATTCAATGCTGAAGCCATCCACATAGAAGGACAGCAGTGATACTTACCAGTGGGTAAGGAGATTCACAATTTTTCTAAGAGCATTAGACCAAAAGTGAATGTTATAGCGTGACTGGAGTTCGAACTCATATCACAATTTCGCAGTCAAGCACTCTAGCCATTTCAAGGTGACTCCTATATATATATATATATTTAACCGGTCTTTGTTTTTTTTCTTTAAAGAAATATTGCAATGTAAAATCAATTACATTGAGCTCTCTACCTGGAAAATTTAAATGTTCAGCTCCTGAATGATTTTCTTGTCCTAGTGGAATTACTCCCAACTCTGGTTTAACTGGACTGAATAATACCTATATAGATAGATAGATAGATAGATAGATGGAGAGAAAGTGAATGAGGGTGAGGCTTCTTTAGAAAAAAGAGACGAGGAATCTTTATTCACAGTTTTGATGCGATTATTAATACAAAGGACCAATTAGAAATTTTCAAAATTCCTTGATACAACAATTTTTTTCTAGTTTAAACAACATTACGACCTATTCGTCTTTGATAATGCGAAACAAGGGTTGAATAATCGAACTACAAAGAACAGAAAAGCTTTAAACATTTATTTTATGATAGCTTGATCCCTTTTTACGACTGCTTCCACGCCCGTAAGAAAGAAAAAAAAAGAAAAGAAAGAGGACTTCCTGTATGTCATATCTAATAAAATACTCTACAAGAGAATTTACAACCAGAATGAACACGAGCGTTTGCTGAAAAGCTCTTAGGCTAAATTATTCTCTCATAAAATGTGACCTAATGAGCTTTATTTTACAACATATTCCCATTTATTGCACACACACTTCTTCCATCAGTGTTTCAGAGCTTGAATCTCATTGGTCAGAAAGTTATCAACGTTAGATATGACGTCATCTAATAAACTTTTTAACCGATGAATCTTTAAGCCAGCTTCGTATATATGCCTATATATATATATACACATACACTGATAAACTTATTAAATTGACCTTGTGTCATACATATCCTGTCCGTGCGGAGGGGTTAGTAAATACACACACACACACACACACACACACACACACACACACACACACATATATATATATATATATATATATATTGTCATCCACAGACAGATCTGTTTCGTTCTTTCAGAACTCTTCATTCAGTGTGGCTAGACAGGCGAGATTCCTGAAGCTGGGATCGAAACACGGTTGACTCAAACGCAAATTCTAACACTCAGCCACGAGGAAAATAGCGCAAGCGAAGGAAACTTAAACGGTTATGAATCACCATTGTTATTGTTTACACATATCTGCTTAACGGCTACCGAGAACTCGATTCATATGAAGAGCCTTGCATTACGCTAATGGCAACACATTTACTTCTTTCGTTAGAGAGCTCAACCGTACAGGTGTAGGGGAGTATATATATATATATATAATGCGAGTGTTGATCGTCAGTAAATCACTATATATATATATTTCGAGAAAGAATGGGAAAAAGTCAGATAGATAGACAGAGTGTTTGTAATGAATAAATCACTGAAAATTATCAAAAAAGGAATCAAATGAGACACTGGTGATTGAACTCAAATCGCCAGTGTATGAAAGTGTCAAGCTTTTAGATAATTCAAATAGAGGTTTTGTGCTAATTAGCAAGGGACCTTAGGCGAAAGGAAATTTACCATGGGATGTCTTTAGTAGTTGAATAGATGTCGAACAGACCTCAACGAAAAGACTGACAATAATACCTTTGCTGGCAGTGTACGGATAGTAACTATATTTACTTTGACTTTTTTTCTGTTATTGCGTAATTCAGATTAAACGAGATATTCATACTTTGTTGAGTTCTCTGTCATTTATTTTCTCTTCTTTTTATGCTCCTGTGAGCGTTTCAAAAAATGAAGTCAGTGTCCCGAGTTCAAAACATTAGCGAAACAGTGTTTCACTTCAGGCTAAAGCCCTTAGTAAATATATGAATCGCTCTATTCTTTTCCCAGCTATAGTAAATAGGAGGACAAACTGGATTCTCGGGCGTGGATTAATCAACCAAATAAAGAAAACTCTGACTTCAAACCAGCTTATTCGGCTTTAAGATTGACCTTGTGTCATATCCTACTCGTAGTTGTGGTGTTGGATATATGTATATGTGTGTGTTTGCGTGTGTGTGTTTGCGTGTGTGTGTGTGTGCGTTTGTTTGTTGATGTTGATATGTTTATACAGAGAGAGAGAGAGAGAGAGAGAGAGAGAGAGAGAGAGAGAGAGA